>JAPYYR010001221.1:0-33113 GCA_030523065.1 Aphidius colemani | reverse complement strand
ATTATTATTATAAATACACACATATGAATAATAATATTTACGATATTTAGAAATTCAAAAAACTTCTACAATTTAATTTTTTTTTTTTTTATGTTTAAACATAATAGTTATTTAAAATACTTTTAAATGAAAAAACGCATATTATTCAATATTTTTGTCGTGAATTTTCACGACTTTTTGCACGATCATGATACCACCCAAAATTTGATTGAACATCATTTTCTTCTCGTTGACTATGTCGATCTTGTGCCCTACAAATTTATAAACAAAATAATAATAAAAAAAAAAATAATAAATAAACTAAATAATGATAAGTGATTTACGATACAATTTGTACCTTTTAAATTGCCAATTATCAATATTATCATCTAATATTTTATCATCATGTTTATTGTCATTTTTTTTAAAACATGATTTTTTTTTATAACATATTTCACCATCTGGACTAATTGGTTGATTTTTAGCTTTATTATTTTCATGATTTTTAGATTGTTTCTTATTTTTAAATGATGGCCATACTTGTTTTCTCATATTGTCATGTAAATTATCATGATATTCTTCAACAAAATTACGTTTCATTTCACCTTTATATTTTTTATTTGATTTTTTATCATTATCAACATCATCATTTTGTATTTTATATTCATCTGTTGAATTACGCTTATTTTTTTTTATTACTTTGGCAATTTTTGGTGGTGGAGTTATCATTTCACAATTGTCCATTGTTATATTTTTCGATTGTAATATTTTTATAACTTTCGAATCATTTGTCATGGTGTTTTTAATAATACAAATTTTTTTCTGTAACTTACGCTTTATTGTATTTGAATTTTTATCAATTTTCGTTAATGAATTTTCAATGAATTTTTTTAGATCATTGTATATTTTATTTGACATTGAATCAATTTTATTATTAATATTTTCAATAAATTGATTAACTGATAAATCATTATTATTTTCTGATTTAACAATGTCATTTATTATATTTTTTAATTCAATTATATTATTTATTGAATTTAATTTATTATTACATTGAATATTATTTTTTTCATTGATTATCAAACAAAGTGTGTCGAATGAAAATTTTATTTTCTCCAATATATTATCATGTGAATTGATACTATCAAAATTTTCAATATCAATTGCTTCTTGTTTTTTTAATTTATTCATTATTTTTTTATCCTTCACGTGTATATTTGATTCTTTCGTTTTTTCATAATTATCAATTATTTTGTTAATGCCATTTGGCAAAGCTCCAATATCTCGTTCAGCTGTTAATAGAATGATTTTTTTTGTATTTCTTTTTTCGTTAAGACAATAATTATTTAATAATTAAATAATTTCATTTACCTGATTTTTGATTGAATAAGTCAAAGGATCTTTCATTATTTACAATATCACTTGATAATATTGTATCACGAGTTTTTTCTTCATGTGCAAGATATCCAATGCCAAAACCAATTGCTCCTGCCAAGAGGCATGCAGTCAAAATATTTGAAAGCATTTGTACCTTTTTAAAATTTAAAAATAATATTAAACATATTTATTTCAGTGTAATAAAATTATATAAATAAATTAAATTTCTATTTTGTTTAATCTTTTTATGATTTCAAAACAGATTTAAAACAGTTGAAAAAATAAGTCATTTTAAATTTAGATATTTTGTGGATGAAAAAATAGTTTATCATTACCCGACCACCACTGTCAGTATCCTTAAATGATTCCAATACTTGACGACGACTTTTAGATTGTTCATGTTCATTTTTATCACTCTCAGTTATCACAGATATACCATCTGAGTCTTCGTCATGTTGAACAAGACAATCATCTCCAATTTCATCAATTTGATCTTTTTCAATGTCTTCAACAAACTAAAATATTATAAATAATAATTATCAACAATTATTATATATTTAGTTGATGTATTTCAAAAAAAATCAATTGAATTACTTTTCGTGCTTCTTCAATTATAACTTCATTGTCATCATCAACATCATCTTCATTTTCATCGTCTTCTTCTTCTTTTTTGTCAATCTCAGCATCATTTTTATTTTGAGATTTAATATCTTTGTCAACACTAGAATTATCCTTAGCTTCTTTACCATCAATTATTGTCCACTCATCCAATGAAGATGACGATGAATTTTCATCATTAATTATTTTACTTTCTTGTTGTTGTTGTTGTTGTTGTTGTTGCTCCATTTTACTGTGAATGACATTTAAATAATTAATTATTAAATGACAATTTGTTTTTTAATATAAACAATATTGTACTTTAAATAATTAACAAAGAGAAAATAAAAAATTTACTCATTTATTTTTCATCTAACAATATATATTAATGATGAATTTGTTAAAACACTTACCAGCATTAATTTCAATCAGTTTTAATATATTAATTTATTAATAGACACGTTTTGAATAGTTTATAATTTTAATGTTATAAAAAAACAAAAGTCATGGTATAAGCTTGACAACAAACAAAGAAAGTTTGTAGAAATAGATACACATTTGGAGCTTGACGAAAAAAATAAAATAATATTATTAAAAAACATACAAGCTCGAGATGAACTGCGCATGAATGGTTTGTTATGATGCTGATGATGATGATGATAAAATAATAATAAATTAAAATGTGGTGGCGCTAATGTTCCCTGACCTTCGACAATATTTAAATAATTAATTAAATGAAAAATAAAGTTAATTTATAATAATATTAGCCGAAAATTTAGAGCAGTATAGCGTGTCAAAATTTTGATAAATATGAATTATCTCGATCAACTTGAATAGTTAATGATTCATCAAGTTCTCTTGCACTTGCTGGATTACTATTAATATCTTCTGGCTTTTTTTTTATTAAAAAATATTGTTAAACAATAAAAAAGTACATTTCTTTCAAGAAGACTTGATTTCATTATTTTCATTATAAAACTATTGATTTTCAAATAAATATTAAATAATTAATTTAAATGATGTTATGAAAAATTATAATTACCACTTGGTGAGTCATAAAATAATTCTTCTGATGAATTTTATAAATATTCATAACAAAGGGTAGAAATAATTAAAAGCCAATTTAAATATCATGAAAATCATTGGTTCATTATGATTTACTTTTTTTTCTTTTTTCTTTTTATATATATAATTTACAACAATTAATCATAATCATAATGATAAACTTAATAATAATAGTATAAATCAATTAAATAATAGTAAGGTAAAAAGGAACACTTGGATATTTTGCGGTGAATAAAGTTATCTATAAATTATGATATTATTTCTTTTAATAATGTCTATTTTTTTAGTCGTTTTTTTACTATTTCGTATATTTTTTTGTTTTTTAAATAAAAAATAATTTAATGAAAAAAAATATGAAATAAAAACGGAAGTACATTGTGGTTTTATTCGTAGATTATTTAATAAAAAATAATTTGAATAATAAAAGAAAAAAAAAATATTGGAAGCTCGAAGTAATCGAAATTATTGGAAATAATTATTTATAGATTCTAAAGAATCTGTTTTTGTTTTTTTTTTTTTTTTTTTTGTTTGTTTTCGTTTAACTTTTTCGATACAAATTATTTATACATTTTTTTTTTTGGATTTAGGCTCAATTGATTAATTATTAGGCCTATCATGGGATTATAAAAGAATTGACTATTTAAAAGATAAAAAAAAAAAAAAAATTGTTCTCTAATTTACAGTCTGAATTCTACAACTCGTTGAGCATTTAAAATGGAATAAATGTAATGTTAATAAAAAAAAATAGAAAATTAATATCATTAAAAAAAAATAACAAGTACAGTCTTATAGAAAATAATTATAAAACAAGCATTGTTTGTCTTTTTAATTTTTATTGTTCGACTATTATTTAACAAAATAAAAAATATAAAAATTTCTATTTTTTTGAATAATAGTCAAAAATTATTGACAAAAATGTGTTTGTTTTGTAATTTATTATTTTTTTTTAACGAATATTAATTTTTATCTTTTTAAAAACTTGTAATATTGCATTTATTCGACTTTAAGTGCTCCAAAAGTTCCATAATTCAGACCTTCATTTGAACTGTTTTTTTCTTTTTTTTCTCTTTAAATGACATAATACTCGTATTATTGTGCATTAATATGCAATACCATTAAATATTGATAAAATACAATTGGCAATAGCACCAATTAATAAATTTTTTCACCCAATATTTGACAATGATTTTGTTTTGCGAAAAAAAAAAATGATATATATATATATATGATAAAAAAATAATAATTGTGCCATTTTAAAGTTCATCAAAGAAAATTGTTTTTCAAAATGTTAATGGTCAAGTTTTTTGTGTTTTTTTTAAAAAACAATATATCCTTAATCCTTACTAAGTCTTAATTCAATTCTTATTTGACTAAAAGGCACAATATTTTTCGCACCCGAAAAATCATTAATAAAGATCGAAATTTTAAATGATCTTCGTTCCTATCAGGCAGCTGTCAACAATTAATTTTTTTTTTTATTTATTGCCTGTTAATTTATTGTTTTTTAATTTATCTAAATTTATCATTAATTGATCGTTACTTGTTCCTTTTTTTTTTTAAACTTTTCTCCATATCTATTTTATATATTACATTTTTGTTTTCGTTGATTTTATTCTTTTATCTTTGTGGCACGATGAGATAAAATTGCTTTTTAGTTATTAAATCTACTCTAATAAAAAATAATATTTAAATACAAAATAAAAACAATTAATAATTAAATGCCATTAAACAATGAGGCAGTAAATAGTTATTGGGGGACAGGCGTGTATTTTGTACATATGTTTTGATAAATCAAATTTAAAAATAAAAATTAATAAAATATACAAAAAAATAAAATAAAAAAGACTGATGGAACAATCCCTGGAAGCTAAGATTAATCATAAATTAATAGCTAAAAAATTTTCCCTTTTTTCTACAAAAAAAACACTAATAGAGAACAATTATTATATATATATTATATAAAAAAAAAAAATATTAATTGTAAATGAGAGCTGTCGTTCATGAACTAGTTGTCAAAGTGATTAATATTTTTTTCAAACAAAAAAATATATATGTGTTATATAATATATATATATATATATATATATACATATACAAACTGTATTAAATAAATATTTCATTTTTCATCTCTCTCTCTTTTTTTTCGATGATTGATTAGTCAACCGGTTTGACTTGGGCCCTTATTGTACCATTCCAAAGTGGAAGTATTTCAGAATCATCAGTTAATTCTTCCCAAAAAACTTCAATATCTGGATCTTCACTTGTAGTTTTGAAAAAGTACCTGTGATAAATATAAAAATAAATATTATAAAATGATGAAAAATAATAAATTGTTTTTTTTTTTTTTTATTTTTTTTATTTTTCATTCAACTTACCGATGATTTCCTTTTTGTGGCAAATGTTCTTTGAATTGTCTCAATGTAATATTATGACCGGGTATTTTAATTAAATATGGTACTTTATCATCAGAAACAATAATATATACTCTTGTATAATTGTCATTACTTTGATGGCTTCTTCTCAATGTTGATGGATTTGATACTGATGATAAATGACTAACACTATGTAATGATACAGCATCATGCTGTTGTTGTTGATAATGATGATGTTGTGGTGGTTGTTGTTGTTGTTGTTGTTTAGATGGTACTTGATAATGTCTATTTATTGAATTAATTGAACTAATACTACTTGAACAATCACCCCATGATCTTGTATTTTCTTCAAGTCTGCGACGTGCTTCTTCCAATTGTATTGATGTGTTTGGTTGTGGAAGTAATGGCATACCTGGTACAGTTGCAATTGGTTGAGCTGGTTTACTCCAATCATATTTATGTTGATGACGTGGATTTTTAATATCTGCTTTAATCTCTTGTTGAGCTGACCATGTTGATGCACGATATCCTTTTGCTGGTATTGCTGGTCTCGTATCACTAACAACACTTACACCACTGTCTGTTAATTCAGTTGTTGATTTTTTAGTTATTGAATGTTTTGCTGCTATATTATGATTACCAGATTGATATGGTTCAAGTTTACTAAGTGATTCGGCATATTCGGACGGTACTGATTTTGATTTTGGTATTGTTGATGAATATGAATGTACTGAACCAGCAGCATTAGCAATTTCATTTAAATCAGGTATATTACCACTGTCAATTGATAGTGTTGAAAATACATCTTTATCTTTTCTTGGTTTTAATGAACGTACTGTTGTTGTCAATGAATTTTTTAAATCTAATGATTGTTGTAAATTATCAGCACATGGTGTATCAATACCAGGTGATCTCGATTTTGGCCATACACGTGATAAATGATCGTCAAGTATATGATCATTATCATCAGCAAAACCATCATTTTTATTATTATCATCATCATTAGCTGGATTTTTTATACAACGTTCTACTTTATCATTTCCTTCACGTTCTTTTAGTACTTTTTCTAATTTTGAACATATTGCTTCAGCAAATTCATCACGTGATAATAATTTTTTACTATTTTTTGTAACATATGCTGTTCTTGGTATTATTGCAATATTCGATTCAGTATTGTGATTTAATTTTATTGACTCTTTCTCTTGACGTTTTAAACGAATTGCTTGTGTTCTACTATTTCTTCTACCCAATGATCTTCCATCACTGTTTAACAGAAAAAATAAATAACAATTATTAATCAGAATTTGTTGTTAAATTATAATCATCAATACATCAATTTTAATTGAAAAGTAATAAAAAATACTACAATTAAAATGCAAGCACAAATATACTTGCCTTCATAAATACTCCTTTCTGATTTTCAATATTATTTTGTTTTAAAAAAAAATTTAAATAATAAAAAACAACTACTTACACTGATGAGTTTATTGATAAATTATCAGACTCTGTTCTAGCATCGCTACTTAAACTTTGTAGTTCCGAGTCTTGTCTCGATACTGGATTATACGAATACTGTGCATCAGGCCTTGATGACATGTGATATGGACTCATTCTATTTTTAAAAATGCAAAAAAAAAAGAAAATGCAAACCACAATACATCAAACAAAATGATAAAAATAAAAATTAATAAAATTAATTATAAACTAATAATGATAATACTAATAATAGTGAAAACGAGCAAAAATAAATATAAAAAAATACAATTGCCTAGTGCAAATAATTAACAAAATTAAGCTAAAAAAAAAAAAGTGTAATTTATGATAAAACATACCCAGCAAAAGCTTCTGGTTTTGGTAGTAAATTGGCTGCTCTTGTTTTCTGTGTTTTCATAAGGATATCTTGTGTTAATTTAAATTCGCGAGGTGTATTACATGCTGATTGTGTCATATGTCCACCAATAAATTCACTATCTTCATGTAATGTTGGTAATAAGCTATTTGCACCACATGATAATGACATATCACTTGCTGATAGATTCTTTTCATCAGGAAAAAAATTATTATTTCTTGTTTCATGGATAACATTTAAATATATATCTGATCTTTTAAAATTTTCATATACTGTATTTTCAATATGTTTTTCAACTTTTTTTTGTATTTCATCATAAATATGTTTATCAAATTTATTTGCATCTATTTTACGTTTTATTTCAGTTTTTAATTCAGCTGATATTGGCAAATGTCCATGTCTGATGAAACGTTTATTTATTATTTTGACTAATTGTTGTATTTTAGATTCATCATTATTATCTTTAAGACCTTCACATGAAAACCAGAATATCAATGGGTTATCTGATATCCCTTCTTCTTTTAAATATTTTCTAAATAAATTAAGGCCAATTTCATCTTTCAATAATGTACATAAATCCGTTGCCCATTCTAAACAAGTATGCTTTGGAGAATTCTTTTCCATTGTTATTTCTTCACAACGACCTTCTGGTTCAAATCCCATTGGTGGTGATAATTTATTGTTATTATTATTGATATTGAATTTCTTATCATTATTTTTATTGATAACTGATGAACGTCTTGGTGTTAATGGTGCTGGACTTTCAGAACGAAAACGACTTGTTGATGCCTCTTCTCCTTAATGAAAGAAAATTTAGAAAAAAAAAAAATACATTTAAAATACTTGATTAACACAGCTATTATAATAATTATAATTTACATTTAATTTAATACAAGTCTTTTCTTTTCTTTTCAAGTCTCATAATATACAAATTTGTATATTAATAAAATAAAAATGTCCACCAGGTGGCGACAAAGTCTAGGCAAGCTTGGAATCAAATTTTAAATTTTACAGCAATAAGTAAATATATTTTAGTAATGAAAAAATAAATAAACAAAAATAAAAATAAATAAGTATTATAATTTTATTGAATTATGTTTATTAATTTTTATGATAAATTCATCAACTAACCAGGCACCGGTGGCCTTGGAGAATTTTCGTTGAAGTAACTTCCTTCTTTATGCCGAGTTCCACTCATTCTATCTGTTGTATTTATTATTTTTATTAATTAATTTAAATAGTTGATTTAATTTTTTAACACCACTCGTCCTAGCTAACATGGCTATATTGAATCTGAAATAGAAAAATTATAATAAATATTAAAATTAAATATATTAAATGACATTTAAACAGGATTTTTGATAAAAATTTAACTGTAAATTGGATTTTATCAGCAAATAAATAAATGTAACTGATTTTTTAATTTTTTATGGATTATAAATGTCTATTAGATTGATAAAATGCCATAATAAATTATTCGACATTGATAGATATTTGTTTTGTATAAAAAATAGTTATCGATTAATGTTACTGCGCATAGTCATATTTGGATTAGTACATGGTACTATTCAACAAAAGAACCCTAAATATTTTTTATTGATTCTATGGGTTATGAATATGAATCATAAGCAATTAAAAAAAAATTATTATGAATGTATATTTCATAAATTTACAAGGGTCCATGGTTTTAGCAGCTAACAATGGCTTAATATATAAAGACTGCGCAGCAAGAATCATCAACTTTATGAATTCTCATTGGTCTGGATATTTTATTCTTTGTCTTGTATTGATCGTCAAAAATATTAAACCATAATTAATCAAATAGTTCAACCATAACTATCATATTTTTTATTAAATATGCAATTTAATTGAAATTCCTTCATTCATAACACCTACAAGTAATGATTACAACATCTAACAATCTTATTCAATTGATTCACACAAAGCTACAGGTTTATAAATTAATAATCATCAATTATTATCAACTAAGGTAGAAAAGAAAAACTGTTGCTTCGACCTCTCTTGTTGCATCAAGACCTTTAACTCTTTTTTTTTTTTTTTTTTTTTTTTTCTTTCAACTCTTGATACATGCAAACACCACTTTTATAAATCAAAAAGCTTATCTACTACATGTATTTTTATATTTCTTTTTTTATTTCGAAAAATTTTCCACCCAACATACTTGGAATTTAAATATTAAAAAAAAAAAAAAAACATACATACTTTTTTCTTTCTTTTCATAATGAAAAAAGGTAATGAATAAAGTGTGATTATGAGTAGCAGATGAAGTAAAGCAAGCAAATATATACAAGCATAATATTTACACACACAATTACTAAAAAAAGAAAAAAATAATTATGAAATATGATATGTTGAAAAATTAATAATGGTTGGTTTATAAAATAGAGAGCCATCATAATCAATCAGTATGAATGAGCATCTACCAAAAGTCTAACAATGATTCCTACATACCATTATGACTGGATCTTCTCTTCAATGGATATAGAAAAAAAAAAAAGAGTCCTTTTAAATTAAAAAGAAAAAAAAAACCAAAGAAAAGAGTATAAAAATATTTTTAAAAAATGAAAACAAAGACAAACAAATTGATTGATAATGAAGGATTTATTTTGATTCAAGAGTGTTATTTAATGATTTGTGATGTTAAATTTGACTTGTATTTTTGGCAAATATGATATTTGATTTTTGATAATTATTCAAGATAGAGTTACTATCAGTTGAACGGTTGAAATCAAACTGAGCCTTGTCAGCATCCTGGTTTGAGTCACGCAGAAGCACACTGTTGAGAGCCAAAATGGTCTCAACAGAGGGAGAATTATTACAATAATGTCTGATCGATTTGTAAACCAGTCGAGAACAATGTCTTCATATTATAATATCCAAAATATTCATTACACTCCGTTATTAATATCATTATTAATTAAAAAACCAAAAATTTACATGAAACACAGAAGAAAAGAATGTTAGTTGACCATAATTATTGAGTTATTGATGATAAATTAATTATTATCTAATTTGTTATGAAATGGACGATCAATGAATCCCCAAGTTTTTGTTATAAATATCGTTTATTTATTTAAAAAACAATAATAAATACATTGATGGGGGCTTAACCTATAAATCAATTTGTTCAGTTGGCTTGAGGGCTCAACTGGCAAATTATGTTGTTGTCGTCGTTGTTTTTTGTATAGTTTTATTGTTGTGAAGCTGTAGTCTAGATGATGATAACTGTTTGATGATGTTGATTGTAATTATTGGTAGTCAATGATGGTTATTATGATTTGTTTTTGTTTTATTTTGATGAGGCTAATAACAGTAAGCTGACATGTCATTCAATCATGCAATGAATAAACCAAAAAATGTTATTCTAAAATGTCAATAATATTGTTGGTAAACAATGACCTGTCAAAAATGACAACATAACATAGTAGATGCCTAAAAATAAAAAAATTTGTAAATATTCTAGGTGACATCATGCTTTGTGTGATTTTTATTAGTTTTTTTGTTTTTATTTTAAAATATTAAATTTCAAATCATGCAGATAGTTAGTATATTGCTAAATTTATCAATAATATATACTATTTAAAAAATTCATACAATTATGACAGCTTACAGTTGCATTGGTTGATTTTTGTTTTTAATATTCAAATATATTATAATAATATTAATCCAGCAGATGCTCACGGTAGATTCAACAGCCGATAACAAAAAATTATGATGATACTCCAAAATAATATTGCAATGTCGTGTATTTTAACTCTATCTCTTCATGCAAATCAAGAAGTCCAAAATAATAACAATAAAGAGAGAACAAAAAAAAAAACAAAGACAAAAAACTCGTAAATTTTTTTATGACGAATAAAAAATATAACGAGTTTTCTAATTTATCGACAATGTTTAGTTCCATCTTGTGAAATAATTTTAAACTAAAATTCATTCATTATTTAAATATCATAAATTTAAAATACAACTAAAATATAATCTATATCTACTTATATGTATAAATAAAATAAATTCAAATCATTATTAGTTAAAAAAAAAAATTTATTTCAAATTTTCTACAGCAAAAATGACATTTTTCTATTCGTTTTTTTTTCCTCCATTTTATTTTTCAATGAAAAAAGTAAAATTAATTATTTTATAACTCTAATAAATTGACATTATATATATATTTTTTCTTGCTTGTTAAAATAAACTCTTTCAACCTTTTAATTTGAAATAAAAAAAAAAAAAAAAAAACATTTAATAAGTGATACAAGCGAGAGTAACTGTCGGCATATTATTTTTTCACAAACAAAATTAAATTAAAAAGAAAAAAGAAATTAATGTTATTATTTTTATTATTAAAATTCAAAACACGCAAAACGTTTGATGTGTGTTCGAAAAGAGGGTTTTATCAAGTGAGTCAAAGAGTGAAATAAATAAAAAAAATTTAAATAATAAAAAAACAAAAAAATTTTAATGTGAGGTGTGTATCAGAGGAAAAATTACAACTGCACGCCTCAGGTAAATGCACTTTTTCCTCCCTCTTGTCCTCCGATTATAAATATACTAAATATACTGCAGATGATGGGGCAGTGTCAGTGAAAATACAGTAATGCAATAGCAATCCCTTCTGATATGAAGAAAAATAATCGAAAAAAA
This sequence comes from Aphidius colemani, assembly GCA_030523065.1. NCBI lineage: Eukaryota > Metazoa > Arthropoda > Insecta > Hymenoptera > Braconidae > Aphidius > Aphidius colemani. The sequence continues at coordinate 21,212 of JAPYYR010001221.1, read as the reverse complement.
AAAGGAATAAAATGAGGGATGAAGCAATAGCAGCCAGCAAGAAGAGCAGATGAAGAGAGTCTCTTCATTCGACGATGGAAGCAACCAAGAAATTTTAAAAAAATAAATATAAAAATAAAAAGAGAATGGTAAAAAAATAAAAATAAAAAGTGAGAAAGAAGACTGGGACGGCGGCGGCATCGATTGATGTTTGCCGGGTCCGTAATTACAGGTTTTTGGAACGCCTCGCTCGGTCAAGCCATAGTAGTCGTTTTGGTTCGATGTGTACAGTATAATTCTCTCTCTTTTTCACTCTTATAAATATAAAAGAATATATATATATATATATATATATTCACTGACATGACGGCAATAATCTTACAACAGTTTGTTCATTCTAAACGAGTCAACAAAATCTAACGGATACAAAAAATATATATTACGAAAATTATCAGTTGATTATTTGATTACAAAGAAAAAGTAGGAATATTAAAAATTTTGGAGTAAGAATATTAAATGATTATTGAATTTGTTAGGATTATTATATGTGACATTATTTTTTTAGAAAATATATAATCTTTTTAGTCTTTTTTTTACAAATCCTAAATACTTTTTTAGCTAAAAAAAAAAATCTTTCTTTTTTTTTCGAAAATAAGAATGTCATTTTTTGACGGGGGTTTCCCTTATAAATTTTTTATTTTTTTTATTTCTCGGTATGTTAACCATGATCCGAGGAAAATTCTTGTCTATGTCGGCACGATTGACTTGAGAAAAATAAAGGTAAAAAAAAAAAAAAAAAGTATATATATAGAAAATGAAATAAAAAAAATAAAAATAAAAAAATAAGAGGACTATTGAGTCGTCAAGAATGATCGTGTATAGAGTTGGTTGTCGGCAAATGAGTATGAGAAGTTTTTAGCGTATGGTGTATGGTGTTGGTGCGTGCAAGCAAGAAAGCCAACTTTTGCCATGATTTTCTTTGATGTTTGCCGACAATCGTCACCGGAGCAACTGCCACCTTTGCACGCGATCAATTCACCCACTTAAATTGTACCCCAATTTTATCATATTACAACAATTTTAACTAGTGTAACCGAACAAATGAATAATAACAATCGAAATATATATATAAAAGAAAAAAAAAACCAAATGAAAATCAATTTATTTGAAAAGATTTACAGCTGGCTCCTGCTGTCACTGTTTGATCTTATTGTATCTCAATGAATGAATAATTATTCATTTCCAAAAATGAAAAAATAATCAAAACAAAAAAAAATGAATAACCACATGCTGTGGGAATCCCCGGCTTGACTTAGCCTTCGTTCTTTAAATTTTTTTAATATATTATTTAAATAGATATCATATTGAGTGCGGTGACTTTTGGAAAAAAAAATTTCAAAGAACGAAAGATAAGTCAAGTTGGAAAATCCCACAGCATGATAACTATGATAACCCTGGGAAAAAAATTTTGCAAAAACTTTTCACAAATCATATGTTATTCTTGATTTAAGTTATTTTATGATTTTAAATTGAAACTTGAATAAGGCTATCCGCGCCATTTCTTCATACATAACGCATGAATTAAGTATAAATAACGTCATTCAATTTTTTGGAGTAAAAATTTTACTTAAAATTGCGTAACTTTTTTATTTATCAGCGTAATTTAAAACTGCAATATGCACTAAACTTGAAGAGACCTGATGCAATAATTTTCCCTAAAAGAAGTTTATTTCCAACAAAATTACTCTATTTTGTTGCAATTGATAACAAATATCATTAGACCCTATAAAAAAACACGTGTTTCTAAGTAAAAAAAAATGTCTTAGCTATAAATTTAAAAACAAAAAAGAAGATTAAGCAAAAAAACGACCTTTAATTCAAACCAGGTAAATATATAAATAAAAAAACAATGTACATACATATTGTCAGAGTTTAGTGACATTGACCGATGTCAATTAGAATAAAAATAAAAAATAAAAAAAAAGAGAGAGTAAGATGGGTGCAGAGGCCGCCCAGTTGCGGCATAAAAGGCCAAGTGCGATCCAAAAGAAATGTATGGGTTTTATAGTCACCGCTTCGTGGATCTCTCTGTATATCAGTAAAAGCAGCGGGACGGTTTGAAAAAAAAAAATAATAAAAATGTGAATAAAGTGAGGTGGAGAGTATATGTACAGAAAAAGAAAAAGAAGAAGGTATAAACATGAAAAACACACATACTGTAAAAAAAACTTATGTCGAATGGTCGAGACCTCGTGGGTGAGTTAAGACTTGAGGGGTAAGCAGAGAGGAACAAAGTGGCGTCGCGCCAAGCCTCAAGACTAAACCAAACGAACAAGAAGCAAAAAAAATATATAAAAATTATAAAAAAATATATAACTAGTATATATATATACTAGTGTGTATATGTTACGTATGAATTCATATATATGTATGTTAAAGCAGAGGCAGCTGAGAGTTAAAAAGAGACGATAAACAAGTTGAGAGAAAGACACGACATTTTAAAACTTCAAAGGACTCTTTGATGGTTTCCGCTGGCTGGCATTGCGAGATCTTGATAAACCCGCATTATACGCTGCTAGTCTACACTATCGTTCAAGTCTCGTCTCGCGCCTCTATATTATTATTTTTATATATTTTTTTTTTTTAATTACATTTATTATTATTTATACCTTATTTAAAAAAAAAAAAAAAAATTATTTTTAACATGTACAATGTTTTAGTTAATTTTTAATAATTGGAAAATCGGAATTTTATTTGTTCATTTAAATGTTTTTATGTTTATGGAGCTCTTTAAATAATGACAATAGTACAGACACTTTAATTTATAATACTCGAAAAAATATATACATGAAAATCTCAATCTTTTCTTTATTTGTACTTTTTTTTTTATATGTTATTTGTCAAAGGGTAAAACAATAGAGTTGCTTTTACTTTAAAAAAAAAATTAGAAAATAATTCACTGGGGAATATATGCATGCACTTTAGTTTTGTCTCTTTTTTTTAAAAAATGTTTTCTCTTCCTCAATTCACTCATCTACTCCACTTTTAACTCATCATGAATTTAAACGTTAAAAAATTTATTTTTCTAGTGTTATTTCCTCGACAGTTGATTTTGAATATTTTTATCAACTTATTCAGCAAGTCAATCAAAATAAATTTTTTTTTTCCCCACAAACACTCACATACTATTTTTTTTTTTTTCTTTTTTTTTTATACTTGAATTAATTTACATGTATGTATAATTATTTTATCGATTAAAATTGAGATAACAAATAAAGTTTTTTATTTTAAAAAGTTGGAGTAATAATAAATTGACAGTGTAAAAAATTGTAATTTAAATTAAAAAACAGTAAAGACATTGTTAAGTGTTATACAAGAGCTTTGTAAATTTCATAGTCATCAGTATTTCCTTTACGTATATACACATTACAATGACTCATTGAACTTTGTACAAAATATATATCAAAGGAAGATATTATAATTATCATAGATGCAAACTAAGCCTACTTTATTAAAATTGGTATTTCATTATTGATCATTGTTTGTATACAACTGATAATTTCATTGACAATTATTGTCTATCTATAATATGACAATAATGTCAATATCTTGTCTCTTAAACTTGTCAATATATCATATGTATATATTTCGATGACGTTTGATGATGACAAACGTCAAAGATGAAATATTAATTTCTATTTGCATTCAAGTACAACACACGCATTGCAATATGTATTACAACATTTTGTTTTTTTTATTATTTTTGCTTGTTCAATCATCATCATCATCACCACCAACATTACCACCCACCTCCCCAACATCATCATTATATTATTATGCTATTCTGTGTCGTCTTTCATACCACGTGCTCAACCAAGTCAGACATTTGACAGACATTCTTTTAAAAAACATTAAATTATTTATTTAATTCTTTTATTAACAATTAATATTTATATTTTTAGCTTTTTGCATGTATAAATGTTTTATATTTCATTTTATTTTTAAACTTTGATTTTCTTTTTGTATTGGAACTCTTATGGAATGTGTTTTTTTTATTATTATTATTGGAGATATTGTGAAATGATTCTAAGGACTTGAATGAAGAATTTAAAAAAGAAAAAAAAAAGATGAAATTTTTGTGATGCTGTTGGGATCATCTGAATATGTGTAGATGGAAAGGAAAAATTACAGTCTGAAGTGAGGCACATATACACTGAAATATGTGTGTTTATAAGAGTCAGGTAACATACACTTCCGCGTATTTGGGTACACCAGAAAGATTTATAATAAAAAACTCATCTTTTCATTTTTATTATTATTAAAAATATTTTCATTTCTTGGAAAATATTTAATAATAATTAACATGATATTTGTGTTGAGTAATTAAGTGTTATTTTTTGATGAATTTCAATTGGAATTTAAATGGGTGGGGTTGCTTTATCGAGGGGTTGAACACACGTGGATATTATTTTTAAATCTTCATAAGAGTCTCTTTTATGACAAATAATATAAAAATAAATTATATGGAGACAAACGCACAACGGTACACAACGAGAAAATATTTTTTTCTTTAATTTTTTTTTAGAAATGAGTTTATGGGAAATATATTTCTGACATGGCAACAATGTTTTATCATTAAATTCAATTAAAATTTATATATAATTTAATATAATTATAAAATAAATATAGTATTTGTTATTATTTACCTCTTAAAGAAGACGTTTTTTGATTGTTATTTTTTTTTTTTTAAATAATTTTTTTTTTCTACTTATTTTGTATTATTGTTATTATTAGTTTTACGATGCAGCGTTGTTGGCGTCCGTCGGTCGCCGTCCTCGCGATATCGAAAGCGTCAGTAAGAACAAACAAAGTTTCACAATTTTATAAACAAAATATTAATAATATTAACGCTGTATTATTCATTCATCTTCATTATTTAAATCATGGTATCCTTGCTCATTGTTTTTTTTTTTTTTTTTTTTTTTTGTGAAAAATATCAAACACTATACACAAAAAACTTTAAACACAATAAAAAATATCAAATTATATTAATATGAATTAATAGCAATTTATTATCAATATATATTTAATTAATTTTATTTTTTTTTTTCGTTTTAATGATATATTTATAAACACTAAAACAAACTTTTCATTTTCTTTAGAATAACAAGATTTAAATAAAATCAACAATTAAATTTATTTTATACTGATATTTATTTATATAAAAAAATTGAATTAATTATTTAAATAATAATTAATAATAACACATACACAAAAACAAAATATATGATTTTTTCGTCAAGATGAAAAAAACACTGAACTGCACATCGTCGCCATCAACTACAAACTGCTTCTTTTTTTTTTTCTCATCTTATTTCTTTTCTCTTTTATCTTCACCTTATTCTTATACTTTTTTTTTCTTTCTTTCTTGCTTCTCTCTTTCGTATTATTCTTATAATTTTATCTCAAAATAAAAATAACTAAAAATTTAAAAAAAAAAATTAGACAAGAAAATAGTGTATGTACTAAGTGCCTTATATCCGCCTTTAACTCTACAACCTATGCCATATAACCCATGACTGTCGAACACTTTTTTATCTCTTCATTTTTTTTTTTTTTTAATTTTTGCTGTCCATCCTCTCACTCCTCTATCACTTGCGATACTACTTGCTTTTCTTTCTAATTTGTTTGGCCTCATGTCATGAATGCTTTTGCCTTCTCTCTCTCAAACCATGTGTATCAATCCCTTCCATTTTTATTTTATAAATTTCTTTCTCTCTTTCCCTTTATTTTAATTCACTATCAATTTTCTTTCCCAAGGAATTTACCTGCCCAACTGCCGTTTGAGAATCATCTTTATATGCCAACTTGTGTCTCTCACTTTACTGACCTCTAGTGGTCAATTATATGACCAAATTTAATTTATAAATTATAAGTTTTTTTTTTTTTTATATAAATAAATGTTTATTTTATTTTTAAATTGAATAATTGTATGATTTTTTAAACACCCAAGGCTAGAGTACAGTAGTAAAGGTTTTAAAGATAAAAGTGAATCTTTCCTTTGATCTTTTTTTTCAAGTATTTTACTCCTCTTTGGTGTTGTTGTTATTATTTTATTTTTTTGTCGTTTAGAAGGGTTGATTGTTTTTTATATGTGCGCTTGCGTATTAATCAGTGAAAAGAAAAAAAAATAAATAAAAAAGAGAAGAGTTTTGCTTGTTGGAACTTAGGGGGTTGAATAACAGATAATTAATTGTTGACAAGTGCACTTGTCACTTGAATATATTCGGTAAGTTAATTTTTGTTTAATATTATAACACGTGTGTTTTGTTGATAATTGTTTTTTAAATTTCATGTAAACATAACCTCTGAATGAAAGCTTAAATTGTTATTGTTTTTTTAGATATTAAAAATGTCAGGAAAATATGTTGAACTTGCAACAGTTGCAACTGGTTATGCTAAAAGAATGAATCGATTGAGTGCCAGAATATTTGGTGAACCAACGAGACCAACAAAGCCAAGAAATATGAAAATAGTTCATTTACTTAGTGAAAAACCAGTTAATAAAAGACCAGAAATTGTTGATTACTATCCAAGAGTACCAGAAATTGGATGGATGATGTATAATTTACGTCAATATGGATTATTTAGAGATGAACATCGTGATTTTAATGAAGAAATTGAAAGAACACGTATTCTACGTGGCAAAAAACCAAGAGTTGGATTTAAAAACAACAAGAAAAAGAATGAATCAGAAACAGAAAAAAAATAAAATAATTTCATGTAATCAATTTATTATTAGTTAATAAATGTACAAAAACAAACTGTATGGATACTTAATTTTTATCAAAACAACAAAACAAACAAAAAAAAAAAAAGATTCAAATTGTTTTTAAATACATATTTACAAAAACAAAAGGTGGAAGATATAATTGTAAATGCTTGGTAGTTGAGATTTTTTTTACAGTTCAATCTTGTCATCATTTTTGGTTTTTTTAGTCTTCTTTGAGTCTTTCTTTGAATCTTTTTTAGAGTTTTTCTTTAAATCTTTCTTAGATTGTTCTTCTGCTTTTTTCTTGATTAATTGTCTTATTTTTTCTTTTCTATCTTCATCATCTTCATCATCATCATCATCACTGACTTGATTTGATTTTTTATTTTTATCATCTTTGGCTTTTCCTTCATCAGATTCTTTACGTTCAATTGACTTACCAGTATCACCTTTTTCTTTTAAACATGATGAATCTTTATTTTTAAGAACTTTTTGTACACACAAATAGTCAATAAGTTCAACTCTATTTTCAACTTCAGCCTCAGCATCAGCTTCATACCACTCCCTGAGATCATCTTCATATTCTTCAAGCAATGTTTCACATTGTGATTTCATATTTGTTATTTCAACTGATGGTTTGTCCCAAAGTTCATAAGGTATTCCAAGCTCAACCTTAACACCTTTATCACTGAAATAATCAAGATCAAGTGTTAATATTATTTTCAAGTGTTTTAAAGATATTTTTTTACTTACACAAGACCATGAAGTGTCTGGAATGTTTGACTCATTCCTTTGGCAAATCTTGTACTGTCTGAACGTTCTTTGTGGATGTTGTACTCTAAAATACGATCACAAAGACCTTCAAGACTCTCAATAAACCTCAGCTCTCTGTAAAGTAAATTTATATTAATTATCTGATTAAAAGCATCTATTTAATATAGAAAATAAATTAAATTCTTACGATTTAACGTATTGTTTTTGTTTTCTTGGAGCCACATCATCAACAGAATACCCCAACTGTAATACTTCTGATGTTTTTCCAGTTTCACGTAATCTTGCTTGCAATTCAATTGCAAGTACTTTACATGCTTCACAATTATTTGCATATTTAACACCCTCATCTTCTTCTGGACCGGCATAAATGCCTTGAGCCATCAACAAGCTCAATAATATTAATGGCAACATGAGGTTAATGTGTTGATCTACACAGTTCTTATTACAAACTGAACTTAAAAATTCAACTAAACTTTATCAAGCTTTTTTTTTTTTCAGGTCAACTGACGTGTCGTTTGGTTTTTTATTTTATTTCAACGAATATCAGTAGATCCTCAGTAAACAATCTTATTATTATAAGCAAGACATTAGACAATTAAATCACGACACGTCAGTGTTGTTGAAAAGGGGGCGCTGATAAATCCATCAAAAAAAATATATATAAAAAAATAGATAATATATGGAGATAAGTAAGTACACACATGAAAAATATTGGAATAGAAAAAATAAATAAAATAATCTACCAAATACATGAATAAATTAAACTTAAATTATTGATATTAAAAATGAAATAATAATTGCAATTATAAGAAAATAATTTTCAATAAAAATTATATTATTTTATTATTAATATTTTTTATTAAATTATATTTTATTTATTTTAAATATTAAAATTATGTTGTGTACTCGGTAAAATCATCCATGTATAATTGTTTATTTGTTCTTGTCGTTAGATGATCATCATTTTGGCCATCAACATTGGTATTTGATGATTCTTGAAGAACTCGTTCACGTAGACGTTTGATATGTCGCAATCTTTCAAGCCAATTTGATGCATATGGATTTTGGCCGTTTTGTTTTAATGATGATGATACCATTGAAGCAAGCTGATGAAAAAAAGAAAACATTATTAATTATGAAATATGATGAATGATTAAATGCAATTGATGGAAAGTTTTGGTAACTTACATTAGCATGAAGTGCCAATTGCCTTGATAACATTGCTAAATTTTGATCAGATATTATTTTTGGTTCACTGTGACCAATGTGTTCTGCTAATTCTTCTCTAGCTTGTACTGTTACTTGATTTGTACCATGATCAAGTGGTTGAATGACGACACAAGCATAATTAAATTGTCCCTGTGTAACAAAATAAAAAGAAAATATAATTAATAATCCAGATGGAACTTGTGGAGGTCTTTGACTATTGAAAGAAATATTAATCAACTTTGATAATAATATATGTTTAAAAAAAAATTACCTTAACAGTTTGTATATTGTACAATTCACCACTTTCATTATAAATAACATTGACATAATTATTTCCAATATGTTGTTTTTTAGATGTACATTTTGGATCACTCAGTTTATTTGGCATAAGTGTTGCAACATGAAATGCAACTTGTGTAACGTCATCCTGCCAAATATATGCAAAATTACCATTTTCACCATTTCTATCAAGACCACCAAGGAATATACTTTCATCTAAATCTTTTAATCGTACTAATTTACCAAGCGATTGTAAAAATTCTGTGTATCTCAATGAGCCATGTGAATTAGCAAGTATATCAATTTCGTTTGATACTTGTCCAGGACCAATATAAAGTACACCAATTTTATGAGTTTCATATGGTTGTATACGATCAAGATTTGTAACAGCACGTTGTATTACTGTTGTTTGTGGAACAACTAATGGTTTTTCACCATTCATACCAAAGTGTGGTGTATGGTAAAGTTGTAAAAATATAAAACTTGGATTAATTCCATTTCTTGGTATGTCTTTCATATTTTTTTGTTGTTGATTTGACGTAGCTGCCGCCGCCGCTGCTGCTGCTGCGGCTGCAGCTGCTCCAGCTGTTGATGAAGATGACGATGATGATGAAGAAGAAGCTGTTGACAAAGATGACAATTGATTTGTACGTCTAATATTATTTATATTATTTTCCCATTCATGTTTTGATTTAACTGGTGACATGACTGATATTGTATGTCCTCTATCTCTAAATGGCAATGGCGGTAATGCTGATGGATCATTTTTATTAATGTCATCTTGTTTTTTATCATATATTCTTCCAATTGGTGGTTTTAAATCACTACTATGTTTTCCATCTGGTGTTAATGATATTGATCTTCCATACAATTGTGTCGGTGATTGTGGTTGTTGTTGCTGTTGTTGTTGTTGTTGTTGTTGTTTTTGTAATTGTGTATTACGATTTTGTACTGTTAAATAATTATATCCTTGATTAATTGTTGGTGATTGTGGTACTGTATTTGTATTTGTATTTGGATATAATTGTTGTGTACGTATATTTGTATTTTTTGTATCAATTGATGGCGGTGTTGTACCCATACCAGATATTTCTTCTGGTATTGCTTCACAACTAACACGCATATCTTTTGTATATATATTTTTACAATGTTTTTTCAATTCGGAATCAATTTTATTATCAATATCATGATTTTGTATATCAATTTGTTGTTGTATTAATAATTTATCTTTATTTAAAAATGGATTTTTCCAATTTGCAGCCATTTCTGGACTTGATTTTGAACGTTTTACTGGATTACGTGGTTTTTTATTATTATCGTCACCGTCATCATCATCTTCATCGTCCTCATCATCATTATTATCATTATCATCATTATTATTACTATCATTATCATTATAAACATCATCATAATTTATATATTCATTACTATCACGGGATGATTGACGTGATGGACTTGGTCGTCCACCAGGTGATCCAGGTATTGTTATTGGTCCACTTGTTTTAGTTAAATTTGCTGTTTGTATTTCAGCCAACATTGGTCTTGCTAAATTTAAATTATTGTTATTACTATTATTACTATTATTATTAATACTAATATCAGAACGTTCATCATTTTCATCATCAAGTGATTCAGTTGTTGTTGTATCTTGACTACGATTATTTGTTGTTGTTGATGTTGATGTTGTTGTGGTATTATTATCTTGTGTTGGCATATATAATGATGTTATGTCATGTGTTGGAAAATCCATTGGCATATCTAATTGTGAAAAATTTTGTATTCTCATTATCCATGACATATCACCTGTTGGACGACGTACATATATTTCTGCCCATCCTTGACACCAACATGCACAAGGTATTGATTCATTACTTTTTTTTGATGATAATATTTGTTCTAATTTACTTGGTTCATCTTTATCATTACTGTTTGTACTAAATTGTTTAATAAATTCATTTTCATCAATGAATTTTTTATCTTTTTCTTCCGTTGGTGAATTTGTTGCTGTATTACCACTTGAATTTACAATATTAATACCACCACCACCAGATGATTGACGAGACAATCTTATTTCTTCTCTTGAACCATCAGTACTTGGTGTTCTTCTTGTCATAATACCACTTGTTGAATGACGATTATCTCGATAATCAGATGATGTGGCTGTTGTTGATGATATATTTTTACATGTAATCCAACAATTATCACATAGATTACCTCTCATTGTTTTATTACAACATCCACTTGTTGTTATTGTTATTAAACGATTACCAAGTAACCATGTCATTGATTGTCCTTCTTTTAATAAAAAATCAGCAGTTGGTAAACGTTTTGGTCTTGCAGTGTATGTTGAAAATGTATATCTAGCCATTAAATCAATACACGTTTTAGTTAATTCAACATGAAATGTCATTAATGCCTCATCAATTGGCGGTTTTAAATCACCAATAATTCTATTTGGCATTATTGTCCTATCACGTCTACCTCTACTACCTTGTTCAGTTAAACTTGAACTTCTTTTACGATTTGATGAATCTTCATTGTATAAACTAATATCTGATTTTAATAAATATCCTTCTTGCCTAATACCCTCTTCAAATGGCACCAATACATTTGCTTTTAATCCAGTTGTTATAAATTTAACAAAATCACGACGAAATGGTAAACGACATTTCAAAAACCATACAGCAATAACATGATGTGCAAGTGATACTGTATAATGATTATATTTAAATGGATTTGTATATGGTAATAATATTGCAAATACAGACATGTATTGATTTTCAATAAAACTAGCATATACTTTTGGTAATCTAGCAAGTGTTGATAAAAATTCTAATATTGGTATTGCAATATGTATTGTTGCTGATATTTTTGATAAATTTAAAACAACTTCAGATACTAGCTTACTCATGGCATCACGCATTTCTAATGTACATGTTGTTAAACTAGTAACACATTGACTTGCACATTTTGTTGTTAAACCAAGCTCAAGACATTTTATAATACGTTGTTGTAAATTTGGCTCAATAAATGCATGATATGATGCTAGCGATGATATTATTGGAAATATATTTATACGAAAATCTGATAATGTAAATTTTATTGGTACATTATATAATGTTTCAGGTAAACGTAATTGTTTATCACTAACCATTGAGCATAATGCCGATGCAAGATAATCAATATCATTACTATTACGTGTTAATATTAATGCACGATTTTCCATAACAATTGGCATTTCTTTGAGTATTAATTGTAGTACTTTCCAATCTTTTTCATATTTAATACATGATATAACTGCTTTACATGCATGTGACAATGATAAATGTGTTATTGGACATGATGTATATTGCATTGGTGATGGGCTTGATGGTGGTGGCGGTGAATTGTTACCACTACGCTGTTGTTGTTGTTCATTATTAGTAGTATTACTATTACTAGAACCACTTCCACCACCTCCACCACCTCCACTACTACTTGTCATTGGCACATTTTCCAATATTAAATATGGACTGTAATATTTAATAACACCATTTTTATTTGGTAAGCCCAAATGATAAGTTGTATTTGCACGTATTTTTAAAAAACAATCAAATATTAAATATCTTATTGTTGATACATTACGAAATATTTTTTGATCTTTATAATGTTGATCAAGATAATTAACTAATATTTTATATGCACGTAATGCATGATTTGATGGTAATAAATAAATTTTTTTTGATAATATATTTATAATACCAACAACAGCAGTTTTAACATCTTTAATATCAGCATCATTTGATATTGATACATCATTTAAAAATGGTTTATTTATAATTTTTTCTAATATATCAAGTAATTCAAGACATCTTTTTGTTTCACATTCATAACATAAATCAATTAATAAATTTGCTGTCGCATTACGTACATTAATATCATTATCAGTATCAATATGTTGAAAATATGGTACAATTATTCTATCAATCAATTCATCCTCATATCTTGATCTATTTATTATTATTATTTTACTTAATATATCAAGTACTTTAATACGTATATTTGTACGTGTTTCAATTTTAAAAAAACGTTCCATAATATTTGCTAATTTTGTATTCCATTTATAATATGTTGGACCAATTTGTGTTGATTTATAATCAATTAATTTTAATATTGATAATTCAGAACGTGAATCAGAACATTTTTCAATAAGTTGATAAAATTTTTGCACATTACCATTGTATTTTGATGTATCAAGTAGTGCTTCAATGGTATTTATTGTTTCATGTAAACTTGATGATACTTGTTTTGTTGCTAATTGATTACTTGTTATTGTATGATTAATAATATTATCAATTATTTCAAGTATTATACTCCATGTTGGTTCAAGTGTATTTTCACCATATTTTGTAACAAGACGTTGTACAGCAAGTGTTACTTCATACATGACAATTGGATGATTACATTTAAGTGCAACGATAAATGATGGTAGCACAGAGTTTGGTTTACAATCTAATTTTTGAATTTTATGTGTACCCCATAATCCCATATTAACAAAAAATACAGCACCACGTAACATCCTAATGTCATTTTGAAAATATGGATCTTGTAATAATTTACACATTGTGTATATTGCTGAATATCCCATATATGTACCCAACAACTTTCTCATAATATCCCAACTTATTTGACAATAACTTTCAACATTAACACTACGACATAGTGCTGTTATGAATGTTTGTAATGAATCTGTTTGTAAATTAATATTATAACCAACAATTGTTTCAAGTATATGTAAACAACCCTCAACAACATTTTCATTATTACTGTAATAACATAAATCACATATGTATGAAACAAGACCAGATATTATTTCTTCATCAATAAATGCTGAATTATATTTTATAACATTAACTAGTAATGATAAAAATTCAGCACCTCTTTTACCATCCATTCCATTAACTGTTGTCATCCATTCTAATAAAAATGGACCAATTCTTTCCTCCATATGAGTTATATCTTTTCCATTGTCTGTTAATTTTTGCAACAGCTCCAATCTGTTACAAATATATAGGCATATATATTTTTTTTTCAACTATCTTTTTTATAATTTAATTATTACCTTGGACCAATGTCATCTGGTACATCATGTTCTTTGATGAATAAAAAAAATTTTACTCTCATTGCTGGTGATAATTTACTGTATTGTCCTTGTATTAAACAACACAAAAAATTAAGAACAATATGTCTGTGTTCTTTTGCTATATTTATTGATAATAAATCATAAATTTCAATCCATAATCTTTCAGCTGATTTCTGTTTTAAAAAATAATTATTTATTTATTTATATTTTTTATATTGTTCATTTAATATTTTATTTATTTACCTCTTCCCATGAGTCATTTAAAATTGATTCACAAAGATCTTTAATTGCTTTTGTTCGTTGATTAATTGGCATTTCTTTTGATATTAATTTTACAATATCTGGTGTAAGTGATACATCTTCACGGCTTTTATAATTACCTTTTTAATTAAAATCATTATCATCATCAACATTATAATTAATTAATTTATAACAATTGCTAATATTATTATTATTAATTTTTGTTTTTAGAGTTTTTTTACTTTACCTTTGTTGATGCGAAAAAATTGCTTCAATTTATCATTAAATGTTTTACTGTCTTTTTCTTTTGTATTCATTTTTAGTTATGTTCTTTCTTTTTTTATATTAAACTTGTTTATTTATAATTTTTTGTTTAGCCGGTTTTTTTTTTTTTTAATATATTTGACATGTCTAAAAAATCATTGTAACTGTTCTGGAGCTTGCATAGTACATACATATGTACCTCGAGATCGCGCATATTTTTATTTATTTTTTTTTTTGTTTTTATTATTATTCGTGTGTGTGTTGTGACGTGAGGGACGTGAGCCTAGACACAAAAAAAACTACATTGCCAACAACAAAAACATATATTTTCTAATTTGTTATCATATTATTATTGTTTTGATTAAATGATAACTCAGACGTATATATTGTACACGTAACATCATGTACATCAGTTTTAGCAAATAAATAATTAAAAAAATATTTTAAAATTAAAAATGAACAAGTAGGTAATTTTATAATTAACAAACAAATAAAAAACAACAACAACAAGTGTTCAAAAGTGACAGTGGGTATCCATAATTTATTTATAAATAAAAAAAAAATAACAAGAGTTCAACTATAACAAGGTCGATTGATTCTTTGGACAGTCATCAAGATTTACTTGGATTAATTGTAGCAAAATAATGAGACGCATTATCACAAAGGATTTAATTAGCAACAATTATTTGATTTAAAAAAAATAAATTAAAAAAAATATAAAATCATGCCCAAGTAACCTATCAAGTCATTAGTATTTTTATATTTTTAATTATTAATAATTATTTATAAATAAACAAATAAAATGTTTCGAAGCAGAAGTTGGTTTGGTGGTGGATTATGGAAGCCAAAAAACCCACATTCACTGGAGCAGTTGAAATATCTTTATAATGTTTTATCAAAAAATCAAAATGTATCTGATAATAACAGAGGCTTGTTAGTTGAAACATTAAGATCAATTGCTGAGATATTAATTTGGGGTGATCAAAATGACAGTAGTGTTTTTGAGTAAGTAATCTAATGATTTATCAAAAATTCATAATATTAATAATAATAATAAAATTCATTACAGCTTTTTTTTGGAAAAGAATATGCTATCATTTTTCTTGAGAATTATGAAGCAAAAATGTGGAAGCTATGTTTGTGTTCAATTGCTCCAAACACTCAATATATTATTTGAAAATATTAGAAATGAAACATCACTGTGTAAGTCATCATCTTATCAACAATAAAAAAATATTATTAATGTTATTTACATAAATTATTTTACTTGCAGATTATCTATTGAGTAACAATCATGTTAACAGTATAATTGTTCACAAATTTGACTTTAGTGATGAAGAAGTTATGGCATATTATATTAGTTTTTTAAAAACATTAAGTTTAAAATTAAACGCACATACAATCCACTTTTTCTATAACGAGGTAAACAAGGTATACACGTTGTAATTTTATTTAGTTTATAGAAATTTTTACAAAGATAAATAGTAAATGATTTTTGTTAATTATTTTTTATAAACTTTTATTATTATATTTATTATTAATAAATTTTTATTTATGATAATTTTAGCATACAAATGATTTTCCTCTCTACACTGAAGCTATAAAATTTTTTAATCATTCTGAAGGAATGGTAAGAATAGCAGTTAGAACTTTGACACTAAATGTTTATAAAGTTGAAGATGTATCAATGCTTGCATTTATTAGAGATAAAACAGCAGCACCATATTTTAGTAATTTAGTATGGTTTATTGGTAATCATATACTTGAATTAGATACATGTGTACGTAATGATGCCGATCATCAAAGTCAAAATAGATTATCTGATTTAGTTGCTGAGCATCTTGATCATTTGCATTATTTAAATGATATTTTATGCTTAAATATTGATGATTTAAATCAAGTATTATCTGAACACTTATTACATAAATTACTTGTACCACTTTATGTATATTCATTAACAAAATCTACAAATCAAACAAGCCAAACAAATGATGAAAGAAAACATGTTAGTGTTGTGTTATCATTATTTTTATTATCACAAGTATTTTTAATTATATCCCATGTACCACTTGTACGTACACTTGCTACAATAATATTAAAATCTGATATTAAATTGATTGAAAATGGTGCCAATAAAATACTTGAAAAATATAATCAAATTGGATTTTTACCACCAAAAGAAAGTTTAGAAAAATCATTAGAAATTTTAAGTGTTAATTGTGAAGTACAAAGTACTTTAACAACTGATGAATTACAGCTACCATCAACATCACTACAAACACAAAATAATTTACAATTATCAAGTACACCAAGTGATGATTTATCAACAACATCATCATCTGACAATGAGATTGATTATAATAATAAAATTGTTATTAAACAATTAAATGTAACTGATGAAGAAAAAGAAAAAAGATTGGCACTTGAAATACCAATAACTAATAAAAATTATAACGATAAAGAAGACGAAGAAGATAAAGATGATAAAATTGATGTTAAAGATGATGTTGATAATATAACAACAATAAATAATCATCCATTTCTTGATACAATATTAAATTCATTAAATTGTTATGAAAATGATTATGCAACATTATTTTCATTATGTTTATTATATGCATTAACTAGTAACACAAGTATTGATACAAATACACTTGACTGTTTATTAAAACATAAAAATAATAATCATTATCATGATAAACTTGTTGAAAAGTTAATAAATATAATATCATCAAGCTGTAGCAATAACTCAAAAATACGTCTTGTTACACTTGAAATGAGTTTAAAGCTATTAATTAAAATAATAATATGTGATAATAAAAGTTTATTATGTGATGAGCATTATGCTGCAATTGAAGGTGCTAAAGAACAAAGTACAGCATTATTAAGAAATTTTTATAAAAGTGAAGATATATTTCTTGATATGTTTGAGGATGAATATATTGAATCGAAAAAAAAACCATTAAATGTTGAATGGTTAATGATGGATAGTAATATACTATTACCACCAACTGGTACACCAATGACTGGTATTGAATTTAGTAAACGTTTACCATGTGGTGAAGTTGAAAGAGCAAGACGTGCAATAAGAGTATTTTTTTTAATACGTGAATTATCATTAACACTCAGTAATGATAATGAAACACAGTTACCATTAACAAAACCAATTAATTGTGTACAAATTAATAATGTACTTGATTTGAATAATAGTGATTTAATAGCATGCACTGTATTATGGAAAGATGGACAAAAATTACGTAGATTTTTAGTTATTGATGTTATACAGTTGATACTTGTTGAGCCAGATACAAGAAAACTTGGTTGGGGTGTTGCTAAATTAGTTGGTTTTCTACAAGATATTGAAGTTGCTGGTGATAAAGATGATTCAAGATGTTTACATTTAACTATTCATAAACCATTGAGTTGTAGTGCAACAAATAGACTGCCATTATTATCTGCTAAATTTATATTTGATGATCACATTAGATGTATGGCTGCAAAGCAAAGGTATTTATTATTTTATAATTTATATTTTTTTTTACTTGTCATTGTTTAATTTTAATTAATATTTTGTGTAATATTTATGTATTTTTTTTTTTTTCAAAAAGATTGACCAAAGGACGAATAAAAGCAAGACAAAAAAAAATGAGTCAAATTGCACGACTTCTTGACATTCCAACAAATCTTCCCAGCTGTTCAACTCCACCAAATTATGCTCTCCTAGGTCTTCGTTCGGAACGTGAGATAAATTTATATTTTTAATATTAATAAATGATTCATTTGCAACTTAATTAATTATATGTTAATTATTTTAGGAACAGCTGGAAGAGGTACACGATTAAAAGATCAACAACGTTCCATGTTTACCATTAATAAAGTACCTGGTTTTGCAGCACAAATGAGAAGAGACGGACAAATTAAAACAAATAAACGTATTGTTGATGCAAATTCACCCAGTCCAAGAAGTCAAGAAAATATAACAAGATCACGTGATAATTCACCTAAAAATCCTCGACCAAGAAGTGAAGAAATACCACTTGAAGATATGAGAATACGTAAATCTTCATTAGGATTAAATAGTACAGCATCATCTTCACAACAATCTGTTGCATCTGATGTACCAGATGATAGTTCATTAACGCGAAATATTACAATTAATAATGAATCTTCCATTGTGCTCAAAAAAAAATCAGAAGAAACTTCATTCACATCACCTCAAACGTCAACACAAATTACTTCAAAACCTCGACGAAAAGGACAAGTTGAAACAGTTTAAAAATAATTATAATTATAAATTAATATAAAAGATTATAAAATATTATAAAAAAAATAAATTAACAAATAAAATTGTTTATTGTTTTCATTTAGAGCCTGATCAAATTTCTACATCAGCAATGTCATATTTATCTTTTATCACAAGAAAGCTGAATTGCAAAAAAAATACTGAGAATAGAAATGAATAAAAATACTGAGATAAGTATATTTTTTTTTATCTGTCAACAAATTAGTTGGTCGTTGGCTCAGCTTCCAGTTGGATCATCATTATAAAAAATTAATTTTTTTTATCTGTTTGATATAATAATTAAAAATGAATAAAAATAATAATAATAATTTAACAATTCCAAAAGAGCCTAAAC
This sequence comes from Aphidius colemani, assembly GCA_030523065.1. Classification (NCBI taxonomy): domain Eukaryota; kingdom Metazoa; phylum Arthropoda; class Insecta; order Hymenoptera; family Braconidae; genus Aphidius; species Aphidius colemani. The sequence goes on along the minus strand of JAPYYR010001221.1, from coordinate 1,936 downwards.
TGTTAACGCCAAATCGTGCTCGAAATTATAAATGTGAATCAAAAAGCCCAGCACGACCAGTATCACCAGGAAATACATCAACTGCTAAATACCATCAAGATCTATATCATGGACAAAAATCACCAAGTGATACAAAAAATAATGAAAAAAATAAATCAAATATTCAGCTTGGTTAAAATTATAAAATGTAAGTTATATTATTTTTTTTTTTTAGCATATTTTTTATTATTTTTTATATACAATTTGTATTATTAATTTGTATTTTATTTTTTAGTGCTGAAGATATGGATATAATTTGCACAAAATATTTTTAAACATTATTTACCTATTAAACTATTTTCAAATAGAGCATTAAATTTTGCACATTTATTTATAAAAAAATAGCACCTCAATTAATTTCTGTCTTTTTCAAAATTATAAATATTTATTATTCATAATAAACACCGGCAACAACACCAATTGCATAATAATTTGGATTTTCAAAAACATGTTTCGAATAATTATCTCGTTCATGATCCCATAAAAATCCCATACCAAAATTAACAGCTTGATTTTGTTTTTCAATTATTGTTATTGATACAATATACTTGTATCTGAATAAATCAAATTAAAGAAAAAATTACTATCATAAAATGGATATATTAAAACTAATTAATCTATACCTTGTGAAATTTTTTTTAAATATTTGTTTACGTATTTCCATTCCCATGTCTTTGGATAATTTATTAGCAACGACTGGATCATATTTTTTTATATTTTTCAATTGTTCATTCATAACATTTGACAATATTTTATCAATGACTGATATATTTATTGGATTCGATGATTCAAGTTGATATGTGTTTTGATATTTTGGTACCTATTTATTATAAATTATAATATAAATATATTTTTTTTCGTTTAAAAATTTAATTATTTACCTTAAATCCTCCTCTGCCAGTTTTAAATGCAATACTATTTCTTGCTCCCCATAATAATGATACTGTACTACTTCCATATCCACTTCCAACAGCTGAATTTCTTCTGGTACCAGGTCGACTTCCTGATCTGTTACCATCTCTAACTGATTGTTTTGATATATTTTTTTCTTTATCTGTACCAAAATAAATTGTCAATTAAAAATAATATAAATTTTAATATCAATTACTTACTCATTGACATTTTTATTATATTTTTTAATTAAAAAAAAAAAACAAGTCAATCATTAAATATTAACAGCTGACTGTTTTTAACCATTTTAAATTATTCCCGCATTTTTTTTTATTACTAATGAGCTTTTATTTTTTACCACAATGTCGCTTTTTCATAACAAAAAAAGACAGGGTGGGCCTTCAAAGAGAGGAGAGAAAAACAACACACTGATAAAAAATTGAAGCAAAGTGTAAAGTGTATGTATGGTTTATAAATGTATGTGATTTTTTTAAACATTTTTTTTTTGTTGAATGCTGAGTCAAGTCAAGTTGACGTATGACGACTAAAATCTCTTATACATTTTGTGCCTGTGTGTTTGTAAATATTTGTCAGTTTATTTTTTTTTTTTTTATCACTTAGTGTTCAGCTGGATGACTCACATGACAATTATCAAATGTCAAAAATAAAAAACAGCTATTCATAGTATTAGTTATAAATATTATAATTAATTATTTTAATAGAAAACCCATTTTGAGAAAATAAAAATGTTTCGTAATACACATTTTGATAAATTACTTGGTAAGTAATCAATTGTCATGACCGATATATTTTTCTCCAAGTGTTATCTCAATATTATAATGTAATTCTAAATATATTTAATAATTAATTTATTCTATTATTTTTATCTAGAAAAAGCTACGAGTAATTTACATTTAGAGCCAGATTGGCCATCAATACTCCAAATATGTGATCTCATACGTCAAAATGATGTCCAGTAAGTTTCTCTTTTTTTTTTTTTTTTTTT
>JAPYYR010001220.1:0-17259 GCA_030523065.1 Aphidius colemani | reverse complement strand
TAAAAAACTAAACAATGCTCCAATATTATTGAACTTAGTCAAATTAATATTATATATATATGATAATTTTTATTAATTATTAAATTTAAAACATTGAACAAACAAATAGATGTAGTTTTTAATGTTATTCATATATAAGTTGATTGAAAACGATAAAATCCATCTATATATTTTTACTTACGGGTGTTTTTTCTTTTTTGTTAAAAAAAATAGTTAAAACACAATTAAATAAATAAATAAAATAAAATTAATGTTATATATATGTTCATTTTTATTAATTAATAATTTTCAAACATTAAACAAACAATTAGACATCATTTTCAATTACTACTCACTTTTCTGCGCTTCTGGTACCAGCGGCCAAATTTCCTTCAATTTCTGGCTTGTGCTAGCGGCTGTGTTAAAGGCAAAAAAGCGTCAAAAAATAGTATACATCCTTTGTTAATAAAAAAAATTACATTTTCTATCAAATAATAATATATTATATTAAAAATAAATATTTAGCATCAAATGAATATACATAAATTATTGTTTTATTATTTTTAACAGATACTTTGCTTCTTTTAAATTAAAAATTAAATTGAAAATTTTATTTCTTTTTTATTATTAAACTTAATGCTGAATTCAATAAATTTTATTTTTATATTTAACAAAGTTTTTTTGTAAATTATTAATGTCTATGTTTCGGAAACAAACAATTAAATAAAAAAAAACCCAGAGGATAATGGAAATAATCTTTTTTTTATTATACAGATGAAAAAAACAATTATTTTTATTAGAAAATTATGTGTCTTGTACGTATTTCATGAGATTACTACCAGTCAAAAGACAATCAGATACTAGAACAATTTTTGATCCAGTAGATTTTTCAATAAGACGACATGCTGATATTTCTCCAAATGTCAAACCACCTATTACACATATTATCACTGTTTTTTGTTGAACAATTGGCTTTTGTCTATTTGATCGACATTCAGGTAGTGATATCATTTCTTCAAAACTTTTTGGATCACTTGAATGTCCAACAGCAGTATTTAAAAACTGTGCCTGTAAAAGAGAAAACAAAAATTCCAAATGAGCAAAATATAAATAGAGCATCAAGAAAAAATATTATTTAAATTTCATTTACAATTGCAGGAATATATGCTCCACTGTAAACATAACTAGGACAAGTTATTAATTTTTCGTCATTTTTTTTATTTTGATTTGGTATGAGTTTCATACGTTGAGCACTATTTGTCCATTCACTTTTCCAGTTTGGCAATTTACGTAATATATTTTCTTTTTTTTGTTTTAAAAAGCAAATTTTTTCAAGTTTATGAAACAACGATATATGATGATAACCATGAGCATGTAAATATGATTTTTGAATAATTTTAAGCTCACTCGGCATTAAGCCATCACTAGTTATTGATAATAAACATAATAAACGTAAACTTCTCATTGGATTATCATCAATATTACGCTCAATATAATCTAAACATTCTTTCCTCTTAGTACAATCTAATATTGATTTTTCAATTGCTTGTAAAGCTTCAAACTCTGATCCAAGTTCATTGACAATTGCTTCACAAATTGTTATATGTGCAGCAAGTTGTTTTTTAACTTCAGTTGTTTTTTGTAATTTTGTTGCAATATATCTTCCCATTTCTTCTAGCTTCATTGTTTGTGTTGCTTCTTGTTCAGCTGGAATTTGAAAAAATAACATTAACAAATTATCATAATGATTGTTATTAATAAAAGTACCATAAAAATATATTTACATTTAAGTGATTTAGCCATATTTTTTAGCTTTGGAAAAACATCACTAAAATGAATATCTCTGATATCTTGATAAACTTGATCATTTTTAGGATCTAGCTTAATATTTGAACCTTGTAAATTAACAGTTGATATACTTATTGGAATAACTTCACTTAAAAGTCCAACATATGATACTGGGGTTAATAATGTTGACACAAAATCATAACTTCTATCCATTATTATAATTGCACCAATTTCATTATCAGGACAAACTGTTTTAGCATTTTCTCTCATAGTATCAATCATGCTTGATAAATTTTCACTATGTTTGCCAAATGTTAAAACAAGTTTTGGCCAACCAATGATCATTTGAAGTGACCAAAGACTTCTTGATAATGCTGGAAGTAATGATGAATCATTGTGATAATATAAATCACAAAATATTGGTAATTCTAAGCTCAATATATTGCCATCAATTTGAATTAACTCCCATGTTATTGGACGAACTGATAACATGTCAGCTAAACCTTCTTCTTCAATTAGTGATAGAATAATTGGAGGAACAAATGGTGTAATTAATATATGAAAATCAAGCCCCTGATTTTGTGATAACTCAGCATGTATTTGATCAAGTACTCTTTTGCATGATATTAAATCACATGATGTTAAAAATATACGCTGTAAATTAACTGGTTTTAAACCAGGTTCTAGTTTAAATATTTTATCAACTCCATGTCTCCTTAAATATTAAAAATATTTACATTAATTTAAAATGTAAGCATGTATTTATTTAAATAAAAGTTTTTGATATTATTACTTTAGTATAGATGCTCCAATAAATGAATCAAGTGGTTTCATTAATTTTTGTTCAATTATTAAATCTTTTTTTCCTCTTATTGAATCCAATATATCCACCAATTTTCTTTGGCTAATTTGTTGAAGTGCACTTAATCGATCTTCAAATGTAATATCCATTTTTTTAATTTAAAAATCTAAATTTTTGTTGTTCATTAGCTAGTCTATGTTGCCATTTGTTTATATATTTTTTTTACTCATAATTGAATAAAAATTTTTAATTATTTATAATACTTAAATAAATAATAAATAGGAAATAATAAAAATATTTTTGTCAATTTCCAGTTTTTTGACATTTTATTATCATTTGTTATAATTTTTTTTAGTTTGTTGTTGACATTTATTATGACATTTCAATATCAACACGTTAAAAATACAAACATCAAGGTGAATTTTCATTTGTTTTTTTTTTTTTAAATAAAAAAATTATTATTTAATTCTTGATGCCATAAATATTAATTAAATATTTATTAAATGATTAATATTTATAATTAATAGTTATTATTAAAATGCCATATTTAATTTTTTTACCTACAAAACTTTTCATAATAAAAACATCTTATTATTGTTATTATTATAAATAATTTTATAATAAAAAATTCAATTTAACACAACTGCTCTAGATTACAGTGTCATTTTAGTTTAATTTACGTAATTTTTTAAATTTACATTCGTTATTATTATTTTATTACATTTTTAATCGAACTTTGGAGAAAAAAAATAAAAATACCTTTAAGTAGTTTGCAATATTCGTCATCATTTCATCAACTAAATTTTTCTCTCATGTAATAAAGGTGTACTAATATAAGGCGAAGAATGAATTAAAAATTGTTGATCAAATGTTTAATAAAACAATCAATAATTAAAAATATTTTATTTATAAAAACACATGTGTGCCATTGAATTAATAAACATTTATTGTCAACAGTCTATAAAACAATAAAGAATTGAGCAATAATTACTCATCAAAATGAAGCAAATATTGTGTGGAAAATTTGGGTAATTTAATCATAATTAATCTCTCAATTTATAATAATAAACTTTAATTAATATTTCTACTAATTAAATAACAAATTAATTCATTAATTAATACTATTACTCTTACAAAACCATCAAAAATAATTTTCATTCACTTGAATAATCATTTCGAGGTTATAATAAAATTTTGTAATAAATAAAATTAAAGTAAATATATATTCTATTATTAATAATAATATTTCATTTATGTTAAACAGGCAGCAGTTGATGTTTATTAAAAAAACACCACGAATGACAATTGTCAGTACAAGAAATTTGATGTCAGGAAGACTCAGAGAAGTTCACCGGCCTCTATTGTTATCACCTCGTCCAACATATGTTATAAATCAACAACGTGCATTTGGTATGATTGTTGCAAATGTTGTTAAAGGTATTTTAAGAATAAGATATCTTGTATTGGGTGGTGCTGTTACGGGTGGTGTAACATTACAACAGGTAAAAAAATAACTCGTTGTAAATAACTAATAGTCATTTAATTGATAACAAATTTAAATTTATTCTTATTGTTGTTTTCATTTATTTTTATTTAGAAATATGAACAATGGAAAGAAGGTTTACCTGGACTTGATTGGATGGATCAAATAATTCCAACAGATAAACAGTGGCAAGATTTTCGTGGAACAATTACTGACATGAAAAATAAAGTTGCTAACAATGTTGAAATTGGTAATTAAATAATTATAATAATATAAATTAATTAGCTAAAAATTATATACATATAGATATTTATAAATAAATTAAATTAGATTCTCGTATCAAGGATTATGGTGATGCTAAATACAGAGAGTACAAATCATGGCTTAGTCAACGACTTGATAATGCAATACAAGCTGCTGAAACACGAAGAGTTGAGATTGAAAATGGAGATGACAATTCATCCCAAGGTAGGTTTTTATTTTTATTATTATTCATATTTATATTATTTATTTTTTGTTTTGTTTTTTGAGAAGAAAAAGTAAATGATCCTCGAAATTCATTCCCATCGCGCTTTTTATTTTTGGTTTTTTTGCAACCTTCAGCTTCCTAATGATTTGATTTGGTCTGTTCTGTTCAGGTTTCGAAGCACTCACAGCCATTGCAAACAAAATATATACAGGTGTGTAAAAAAAAAAAAAAAAAAATTAGAACAACAACAGTATATACTATTGTCTGACCATTCAGGATTTTTTTTTTTTTATTATTATTTTTTAAATATTTTTATTCCAATCAAAACAGACATATTTTAAAATTAAAAATTAATACTGAATGGGATAGACCTTCAATTCATTTTTCCTAAAAATTATAATAAACAATTATTTACCATTTTAATCAGTAAATTTTAAATATAATGAATAATAATGATGAAAAATTATTTTAGAAAGTGAAAAGAAATTAACAAAACCATCAGTTGTTTATGCAAAAGGATTAGATAATAATTATGATGAAGAAGCACGTAAAGCATCATCACAACAAAGAATAGATGCAATGCAAGATGAAATTATGCAAATACAATTAAAATATCAAAAAGAAGTAGAAAGACTTGAAAAAGATAATAAAGAGCTAAAAAAACAAATATTATTGATGGGTAATCAAAAAATAAATAATAAAAAAATTAAAAAATCATTGATTGATATGTACAGTGATGTATTGGATGAATTAAGTGATTATGATAGTGGTTATTCAACTGCTGATCATTTACCAAGAGTTGTTGTTGTCGGTGATCAGAGCTCTGGAAAAACTTCTGTTCTTGAAATGATTGCACAAGCCAGAATATTTCCCAGGTAATAAAAACAAAAAGTCAATATCAATTAAAATATTATAAAGAAAAATTTTTAAAAATAATTTAATGTCTTTTTCCAGGGGTGGAGGTGAAATGATGACAAGATCACCAGTCAAAGTAACACTGAGTGAAGGACCATATCATATTGCTCAATTCAAAGACAGTTCACGAGAATTTGATCTCAGTAAAGAATCAGAACTCGCTGATTTACGTCGTGAAGTTGAATTGAGAATGAAAAATAGTGTTAAAAATGGTAAAACTGTTAGTCACGATGTCATTTCAATGACTGTCAAAGGACCTGGTCTTCAACGAATGGTTCTAGTTGATTTACCTGGAATAATAAGTGTAAGTATTAAGAAAAAATAATTAATATTCAATTTTGCTTTTTTTTTTTTATATATTAAAATAATAATTTTGATGATTTTATTTAACAGACTGTTACAGTTGATATGGCTGAGGATACACGTGATGCTATTCGTCATATGACCCAGCAATATATGAGTAATCCAAATGCAATAATACTTTGTATTCAAGATGGTGCTGTTGATGCTGAAAGAAGTAATGTTACTGATTTAGTTTCACAAATGGATCCATCTGGTAAAAGAACAATATTTGTATTAACAAAAGTTGATTTGGCTGAAGAAAATTTAACAAATCCAGAACGTGTACGTAAAATTTTATCTGGTAAATTATTTCCAATGAAAGCACTTGGTTATTTTGCTGTTGTTACTGGACGTGGTCGTCAAGATGATAGCATACAAACAATAAGAGATTATGAAGAAAAATTTTTCCGTAATTCAAAGCTATTTAAAGATGGTCTTGTTATGTCAGGACAAGTTACAACAAGAAATTTAAGTTTAGCTGTTGCTGAATGTTTTTGGAAAATGGTTGGTGAAACAGTTGAACAACAAGCTGATGCATTTAAAGCAACACGTTTTAATTTAGAAACTGAATGGAAAAATAATTTTCCAAGATTACGTGAACTAGATCGTGATGAATTATTTGAAAAAGCACGTGGTGAAATACTTGATGAAATTGTTAATTTATCACAATTATCACCACGTCATTGGGAAGAAGCATTAATGTCAAGAATATGGGATAAAGTATCAACGCATGTATTTGAAAATATTTATTTACCAGCAGCACAAACTGGTGATCCAGGTACATTTAATACAACTGTTGATATTAAATTAAAACAATGGGCTGAAAATAAATTACCAGAAAAAAGTGTTGAAAGTGGCTGGGAATGTTTGAAACAAGAATTTGAAAATTTTATGAATTCCGCTAAAAAAAATCAAGATCATGATGATATATTTGATAGTTTAAAAAATGCTGTTGTTAATGAAGCCATGGAACGTCATTCATGGGAAGATAAAGCATCACAAATGTTACGTGTTATACAATTAAATACACTTGAAGATAGAAATGTCAATGATAAAAGAGACTGGGATGAAGCTGTTAAATTTTTAGAAAACTCCGTTAAAGATAAATTAGAAACAACTGAAAAGTTATTAAATAATATGTTAGGACCAGGTAAAACAGAAAGAATATTATACTGGAAATCACAATCAGATGAACAAAAAAAAAGAACAACAGTTAAATATGAATTAGATAAAATATTATATTCAGATAAAAAACATCAGCCAACATTAACACAAGATGAAATAACAACAGTTAGAAAAAATTTACAAAGAAATGGCATTGATGTTGATAACGAGTTTATACGTACAACATGGCATCCAGTTTATAGAAGATTCTTTTTACAACAAAGTTTAACAAAAGCATATGATTGTAGAAAAGCTTATTACATGTATCATAATGGTCATGAAAATGAGAGTGATTGTAATGCTCTTGTATTATTTTGGAGAATTCAACAAATGCTTAAAGTAACATCAAAAGCATTGAGACAACAAGTCATGAATAGAGAAGCAAGAAGACTTGACAAAGAAATCAAAGAAGTTTTAGAAGATTACAGTCAAGATTCATCAATTAAAAAAAAATTATTAACTGGAAGAAGAGTTGAATTAGCTGAAGAATTAAAACGTGTCAGACAAATACAGGAAAAATTAGAAGAATTTATTCAAGCATTGAATAAGGAAAAATAAAATTTCAAATATCATAAATTAAGTGTATAATTGTTTCAGCACAAATGCAGTTAATTTATAATTAATATTAATTTTGTCATCAACTTAATACTTAATATGTATACACAAAGCAGTAAATAATAATTAATCATTTAAATAAGATTAAAAATATGTTATTTATTTATTATAAATAATTAAAAATCATTGTAAACAAAGTTGAGTGTTGCAAAAATTATTTATGTATTCATTTAACTTGCATTTTGTTAAAAATTAAATTCTTTTTTTTCTTCATAAGACTTACTCCAAATTGTTTTTTTATTTAATTTATTATTATTATTATATACAGCGCCACCTATTCTGGCGTTTATTTATTTTTTTTATTTATTTATACTTTTTTTATTTCTCCTCCTACTACAATTTATTTCCAAAATTAGTAAATAAAAAATGGTGGATTGGCTTCAGCCGTGTGTTATGTCGTTTTTCGACAATTGTCGGGTAAAATGAAGTGTAAAAGAATGAAAAAATTGACAAACCGGTCAACTAAAAACTCAATAATAACAAGTGAAATTATTCAAGTGAAACATTAATTTAAAATAACTGGTGTTAATTTATCAGTGAATTTATTTTTAAAATTGTTACACTTTTTTTTTTTTACAATATTTATTTACCTTTTTTTTTTTACACAAGTATATTTATTATTTCGCAACAAAATTAAAAAATCATCTTCTCAGCTTTGGAGGATAATTTTTGCTCCAGAATTAACAGTAAGTGTATAATTCTATATTTAGATGTTTAAAAAAAGCTATGGTTTTTAGATACTCGTCAAATTTAATTATAAAAAAGTTTGACAAATATCTTTTTTCCTCCAGCCATTATTTTATAATTTAATAACTTTTAAATGAAAAATTTTCAAAATATATCTTTTATTTATATTAAACATTCATAAATAAAATCTCTTTTTTAACTTTTTAATTTTTAAATAATAATATTAAATTTTTGTCTTTCAAATGTTTAATGAAAAAAAAAAAAAAAATACATAGACATACTTATATAGTAGTGCCTATCTTTGACTCCAAATTATAATAAAATTTGGATAATAATTTATTTTTAAGTTCACGGACAGATAAACAAATAGAAAAAAAATTAATAAACATTTCAATAAACAACTGGAGCAATGAGTTTTCTAATTTGTTTTTTTTTTTTTTTTTATAAATAATTTTAATCTCTCGATTTAGTTCGTCATCAATAAAAAAAAAAAAAAAAAAAGAAACGAAACCTCATACTAAAAATAACAAAAACTAGAAACGTTTTTTATTTTTTTTTGTCATTCCAATGTATTGTTTAGTTTTTAATTAAAAACATCTTGAATTTTGTTGATGTAATAACAATTTACAATCATTAAAAGTGAATGATATTAATTGTTTACTAGGAACAACAATAATAATTAAATTTTCCTTATAATTTAATCGATTGTTGTCCTATTCACAATTATTTTTTAATATTTAAAAAAATATTTAACAAAGCAACGTTATTATTTATTTGTTGTAAATAGAGAATAGATGAGTTGTAGGATTATTGATTTAGAAATAAGACATGATGAACCTGAGAATTTTAGACATTGCCACGGTGTTTTGGTGTATTTAAATGTATAAGGGCCCAAAAGTCAAAACTAAATAACAGACTGCTATTTTTGTACTCGGGAACCTACATAGTACATACCATCCTCACACTCTGCTACATCATCCATGCCACCACACGATCAAATAGAAATAGCATATATATTATTAAAACAATTTATTTTTTATTTATCAATAATATTTATATTTATTTTTATTAATTAACTAGTCAATTAATTAATTAATTTAAATAAGAAAAAATTAGTAGATCAGTTTTCTCTCTTCTTACTCTTTTTCGCTGTGTTATTTGTTGTTTAAAAAACATTGTTTTTTATATATTTAAAATATGATTCATGATAAAAGGGATATGTTAACAAGATTACCAAGAAATCAATGACGTTTTGCATTTAAATGATGTCATAGTTTTTGTCTGTGTCATGAATAATTGTGTATGAGTGGAGTGACCGTGTGCGGTATCTCAACTCAAATTTTTTTTGGCTTCCATATCACTATTTTGTTGCCAAAAAAATATTAAATTCCATTTTATATGTATGTATTTTAAATGAATTATACATCAATATTTCATGTACGCAAAATGAATATTTATTATTAATTTATTTTAATAATAAATTAAATTGATGATTCAAAATAAATTTAAAAAAACAATATGCATGTTTAATTTATTAATTATCAATTTAATTTTTATATATTTTTTTTTTTATGATGTCGTTTTATGCCAGGTATTTTATTGACATGTGTTTTAATATAAACACAGCTGTAGTTGGTTTTTAAATTTTCAGGTAAATCGACAGTTAACACTTAAATATTCAAATATTTATTACGTAAAAATTAAATAATATGAAATTTAAATGTAATTTATAAAATTATTTTATTTATGTTTTTTATAAATATAATATTTAGGAATAATCAAGGACAATGTCGTTAAATTTATACATCATAAAAAATTTAATTACATGTTTTCATTCTTTTCATTTTAAACTTTATATCACTAAATTTGTTTATCTTTTTTTTTGTCAATTAGATTATTGCTTTAAATAGCTATCGTGTTTGAATTTTTTTCCAACTGTTTATGGTAATTTTAATAATTTAAAAAAAAAGACAAATTTATTTATTGACTATTGATAATGATTACTGTGTGTGAAATAAGAGTCATTAGGACGTCAGCCCCAGTTGGATGCCCACGCGAATTGCCTCTCTAAATTCATCTAAATATAACTCAATGCACTGATCAAGTATCGAGAACGATTATAAAGCATCTCTTCTCATACACGTGTCTTGAAAAAAATAAAATTTAAATGCTTAAAAAAAAAAAAAAACACACAAAATAATAATCTAAATAATATAAATTGCTTAAAAAATTTGTCGTAAAATTGATCGTATTTTTATCATTATTTAAGTTATTATTTACTGTTGTTTGAGTTATTATTTATTATTATTTATTAATAATATTTAATTATTTATTTTATGATAAATATAAATTATATATTATATTTATAAATATTTTTTGTATTGAGTTATAATCATAAAGCCAAAAAAAAATAATAAATTACGAAAACAAAAATTGGCACATTATTTATTTCTATGACGTAATTATACAAAATCAGTAGGATTTTTTTTTTCATTTTGTTCTTGTTTATTAGCTTTAAATATTTATGGAATTGTAACCACATTGCCATGACAACTTTATTTTTTTAAATCAATTACAGAATAAGGAAATAAATTCTTTAGATTCAAGTATTTTTTATATTTTTTTTATCAATTTGTTTGGAGGTTTTTTTTTCTTTACATTCCTTTCACGAAAAAGAAAACTATGTGAAAATAAATGTGACGTGAATATAAATAATAAAAAAGAAAGTTAAAAGACTTTTTTATTTATTTTTTTTTTTTATTTAAATGTTGTTTTTTTATAATCTCGTTTTTTTATTTGTCAATTTTAAAAGAATATCTTTTTAAATTTTATGCAATTTTAATTATTAATTAATTGTCAGCATAATGTTCTACTTTATGAAAGAAAATTTTTTCTTTTTTTTTAATAATTTTTCATTCTCAATACACATGACCGGATGTCGTCTGCATATTTTAGAAGGCGTTGCATTCATCCAAGACCAAAGTCGGATTTTTTATATTTTTTTTTCATTTCATTTTTTTTCCTTGAGATGTTTTCTATCTGTTTGCATATTTTAATTTTATTTTCTGCTTCCCACATTGATATTATCCACGTATATTCTCCAGGGACTCCAAAAAGTAATGTAAAAAAAAATTTAAAGTCAGTGAGCAAATAAAAAAATGACTTTTCTTGTTTTGCAGAATCTGAAAATTGTTCTTTGAAATTTATTCTATTTATGGACTTTATTTATTCATTTAATGTTTTTTTGATGTCAATTTTTTTAAAAAACTATCTGTTTATTTTGATAATAAGTTGAGTATCATCCGTTAAAAATGGAACCGAACAAGAAGAAAAATATCATTCAAATGGAAACGTCAATCATTCATTTGATATGTTTGATACTTTTTTAAAAACAATAATAATAAAGATAATTAAATGAATAAACTGAATAAATTGTTAAATGATTTTTTCAAGATAATTCTGTTACTCGGTTAAATTGTCCCCAGAGAGAATATTAAAACCAAAGCTCAATGTTAACAATAAATTACTGATATTTTATACATCATTTCCAAAAAAAGACTAGATAATTCTTGAACATATATATTTATAACTCAACAAATTCAATATTCTATATTTTTTTTTATTGGTTTGAAAAAAATTAAATATAATTATAATTTGTAATAACATTGTCTCGTATGATTTTAAGTGTTCTGGCGCCGTGTTTCATAGCCCATCCAAATGTGTGAACGAACAAGTAACCCGGGGTCTCAGTGCTAAAGGAAAAGCCAAAAAGACAGAAGCAGGGACACGACACTCGTTGTCTACATGACCGAAAATAAACTTGCACTGCATTCACGTCCTCTGTCTATTTGTCTTATGTGTATTTTTTAATTTGATCGACGTTAAAATGTCTATAACTAAAGTAAATAAATATATAAATTTCATTTGTTTCAGATTAATTATAAATATTATTATTTGAACAAATAATTGAATATAAAAAATTCATCAAGATGGTTGTTGGTGAACCAAGTATTCACAATATAATGGGAGGAATGGAGAGCACAGGGGGTGTTCGTCTTCACAATCACAAAAGAAAATTAAAACAACGGTAGTTATTTTAACAAATGATAAATGATTATTGATTATTGACATTTAATTTAATAAATTTTATCTTTTTTTTAGATTTGATATTATAAAAAAGTTGGGTCAAGGTACTTATGGTAAAGTACAGTTAGGAATAAATAAAGAAACTGGCCAGGAAGTTGCAATAAAAACAATTAAAAAATGTAAAATTGAAACAGAAGCTGATCTTATTAGGATAAGAAGAGAAATTCAAATAATGTCAAGTGTACAACATCCAAATATAATACATATTTATGAAGGTAAAAATTAAAAATATATGTTATGTATTTTATTAACTATTAATTGTTTTTTATAAATATATTTTTTGTTTATTTTAGTATTTGAAAATCGTGAAAAAATGGTACTTGTTATGGAGTATGCTGCTGGAGGTGAGCTTTATGATTATTTATCTGAACGTAAAGTACTAAGTGAAGAAGAAGCACGTCGTATATTTCGTCAAATAACAATTGCTGTATTTTATTGTCATAAACATAAAATATGTCATCGTGATCTTAAACTTGAAAATATATTATTAGATTTAAGTGGTAATGCAAAAATAGCTGATTTTGGTTTATCAAATGTATTTGATGAACGTCGTTTATTGAATACATTTTGTGGTAGTCCATTATATGCTAGTCCAGAAATAGTAAAAGGTACACCATATCATGGACCAGAAGTTGATTGTTGGAGTCTTGGTGTATTACTTTATACTCTTGTTTATGGTGCAATGCCATTTGATGGTTCAAATTTTAAACGTTTAACACGTCAAATATCAGCATCTGATTATTTTGAGCCAAAATCACCATCATCAGCATCACCATTAATAAAAGATATGCTACAAAAATGTCCAACACAACGTGCTGATATTGAAAAAATATGTTCACATTGGTGGGTTAATAAAGGATATGATATTAATTGTCTTGATATTGCTGAAAATTTAGCAGCACAAACACCAGTACGTCTTGATTTATTACTATCATTAGTTCCACAGTCAGCAAGTGCTGATAAATTAGTTATTGATGATTCACAAACAAATCAACAAATAACGCATGATAATAATATGTCAACTGAATCAACAGCACCAACACGTTGTCATTCAGTTGGTAGTTTAATGGAACTTGATCGTAATAATTTAGAAAAAATACGTGAAATGATCAATGAAGAAGAACCAAAAAATACAGAAATTAAAAGAAAATTAGAAACAACACCATCAATGGAAGAAACACTTGCTACATCATCAAAAAGAAAAGATAAAACATGTCAAAATCAACAAATTGATAATAGAGATTTAAAGAATTATGCAACAAATTCAAGACATCATTCAGCACCAATTACAAATACAATTAAAGAAGAACAAATGGAAGTTGATTTACGTAATAATAATAGTAATGAATTAAATTTAATTAAAGAAGCATTGGTATTACAATTTATCAAAGAAGAAGAAGAAAGAAATAAAGAACAAAATAAAACATCACTTGTTTCTTCTGAACAAGTTAAAGTTAATGATAATGATAATAATGATGATAAAATTAATAAAAAAACTAAAGAAATTACTGATTTACCTGTCACTCCAAGTGTAGTTAATGAACAATTAATTGAAACAGAAAATAAAACAAAAACTTCACCTAAAAAAACATCAAAAACAAAAAAAACAACATCACCTAAGAAATTTCAAGTATCAGAAGTTAATGTTGATTCTAGTCATGTAGAAATAAAACAAAATAATGAATTAATAAAAGCAGATAATAATGAAGAAAAAAAAATAGATAAAATTGAAATAAAAAAATTAGATGATAATACAGAAAATATTGATAAAAAAAATAATGTTGGTGTATTAAAAAAACCACGACAAAGAGCAGTTAGTATGGATTCTGATGAAATTCCATTAATATCATCAGCAAAACAAACTGAAAGAAGACGTTCAAAAATATTTGAAACAGCTGAAAAATTTAATCAACTTGGATCATCATCAACAAATACAGACATTGAAAAACCTAAAAAAATATTTATACCAGGTGTTAATGTTGGTGGTGCTAAACGTGTATTTGAAAGAAAAGCTAGTTTAGGATCAATGCCACCATCACCACCAATAAAACAAAGTACATCTAAAATAATAATTGATGTACCAAAAGAAAAAACAATTGAAAATGAAAAAATTAAAGATGATGATAAAAAACGTGCAGTTGATATTATAACTGGAGCATTAGGTAAACCTCCAGTATTAAAAAAGCTTAATGGTTCACCACCAATGACACCAACAGCATCACAATCAATAGATAGTAAAAAATTGGGTTTAAAAATTCAATTAGCACCAAATGACGTTAGAAATGCAACAGTATCAATAACAACACCAACTGAAACAAAATATCCTGATTTTGATAATTTAACAATTAAACCATTGGCAATTGGTAGTTCTGTACCAACAACACCTGAAGCTAATCAACCAAGATCAATATCACCAACAATGTCATCAAAAATTGAAATAACACTTAAAAGTGCAACATTACCAAGACGTAAAACAAGTAAAGCAGAAATAACACTTTCTGGCAATAAATCAAATAATAATTCATTCAAGTCAGAAGTTGAAGCTAAAATAAATGCTTGTCCATCAACAAAATTACGTACGCAAAAATCAGAAGTTGCATTTCCAGTAAGTGGTATTATTCAACATCCATCAGTAAGATCATCAAGTTTAGGACCAGATAATCGTCAAAATAATAAAATATTAAAAGAAAGAATAATACCAATACAATTTGAAGAAGATAATCAAGAATTAGCATCAAATTCATTTACAATACCATCACCACCATCAAAACCACCAATGCCACAACGTTCAATATCACAAAAATCTGAATCATTATCACGTCAATCAACTGCTGATTCAGATACTGATAGTGTACTTGGTGGCCCTGAAACAATTAAAAAAAGTCCAAGAGAATATATTATTCCTATTTCAGTTGAAGGTGGTGGTTATGTAACACCAAGATCTGGTAGTTTAGAACCAGAAAGTAAAAATAGTACGCCAACAAGTGTTAATCCATCAAGAAGTAGATTTGGACGTCCAAGACGTATTGGATCATTATTATCTGATGCAAGTGAAGATGAATCACCATTTTCAACACTTCATAGAGACAGTGATGATCTTCTTCATAGACATATGCATAGACTTCGTAGTTCACGACCAATTAGACAAACTCCAGAACATGCTGATAGTCTATCATCTGGTGAGGATGACGAGGATGATGATGGATTTGAACTATTAACAGCTGAAAATTTATTTTCAACACTTTTATCACGTGTAAGAAGTCTCACCCAACGACTCAATGTTGATGATACAAGAGGAACTGGTTTTCCTAGTAGTCGACTTCTTGGTAGAATGGGTTCTAATTCATCATCACAAGGATTTTGGGGTGTACATGAACCACTATCAAGGTAAAACAATATCAAAATTAAATTATTATTTTTAAAACTAATTTAAATTATCAAATATTGTGTGAGTGATTTTTTTTTTTTATCTTGTTAACAAGCTACGAGAGCTCCTTCCAAACGCAGACAATAACAACGTGAGTCTCAGTTATCAAAAAACAAAAAAAAAAAAAGAATAATTGAATGAAACAAATATTAGAAATCAAAATAAACTAAAAAAATTATTTCAAATTTTCTTTTGCTAGTTAGCTCTTCAGTAAATCTTCTGTTATTATAAAAATTTGCACAGAAATAATTAAAGCTGCATCTATGTATTATGGTAATTTTGTAAATACTATTTTTGTTATTTATTTTGAAATAATATCACCATTATTACACTATACAACACGATGATAATATATTAGTGCAAAAACACTTTTATAATTTTAAAACTCAAGTATGCATAAAATATATTCACAACAAATTATTATTTTTACATAGCACAAGTTGCAGTTTACAAAATTTATTAGCACTGTCCACTTGAAAATATTATATCTGCTTTTATTGAAAATATGGTTGATTGATCAAATAATTAATTAAAAGAATATTTATTTCAATTGATTAATCAGCCATATAAAATGATGTTGATTTATTTTAAGCTTATTTAGTACTGTTATAAATATTTCATGTAAATATTATTATTAAATTTTATAATGATTTCAATAGGAGAATGCCAGAGTCACCATTTCGTCGTCCATTGAGTCGTGATTCATCTGATAGATTTGGACGTAAAGATTCAGCAATGTCATCAACTTCAGCAACACAAAGTAGTCTTGGTGGACGTAGTGAGAGAAATCCATCTCGTGAAAGTATCTTCGATGTTAGTAGCAGCAACACTCTACCACGAGGTAAGAATCTTCAAAAAAAATTCACATTTTGCCATGGATCTAAATTCTGAGAAAAACAAAAAAGTTTATTATTACAAAATCAAGTGAACTGGATTCATTGTATAATGTTGAAAATATTAATTATATAAATAATAATTTACATTATATTTTTAAATAGTATTTAAAAAACAATAAAATTACACAAATACTTGATGTCGTATTGTGTTTTGATTGATGTCTACACGCATTCGCAGAAGCTTTGTAATATTCATCTCTAGGCTAGCAGAATGCTTTTATACTTGTGTAGTTTTATTTTTTGAAAATATTATAGTCGTTTTTTTCTTTTTAAATTAATATTATACATGACTAAGAAAATATAAAGGAGCTTCTGCAAAGTCGTGTTGTTTTTTAATTTAAAAAAGAAAAAAAATAACAAACAAACAAACAGACAATTAACTCAATATTTTCTCTATGAAAAAATAGCATTTTCTTTAACCTGGCTGTTGTCGAGTCGTTGATAGACAAAGCGCATTTAAACTTTTTTTTTTTTTTTTTTTTTTTTTTTTTTTTTTTTTTTTTTTTTTTTTTTTTTTTTTTTTTTTTTTTTTTTTTTTTTTTTTTT
>JAPYYR010001219.1:0-40113 GCA_030523065.1 Aphidius colemani | reverse complement strand
TATATATATATATATATATTTTAAATCTGCCACATTGGCAAAGATGTGGGCGAATGAAAGAAAAGTTAGAGATTTAACTTTACCCTAAAAACTTGAAAAATTTTTTAAATGAATCTAATCATCGCATTTTCCTCCCAGTCCTCGTACGGTGGGCGTTTCCCCCGAGGCAGAAAACGGTTTCCGCTGAAATCGGTTTGGAAAAATAAATTTCCATCGTCGAACCATGCTCGCTTGCCCGCCAGCTCAGGCACGTGAACAGGTCCGACAGAATGCCTCCTATACGGATCCTCAGCAGATGGCATGAATTTTCGCCTAGGGCTCTGTTTTTTTATGCCCCTAAACTTTTTGGCCACTGGTTTTTTCTTCTTCAAATGAAAAAAAAACTTGTAAAATTTTTTAAAAGAAATAAATTTCATGAATTATTTATCATTCAAATTCATTCCTTCTATTATTAATTTTTCAAGTTTTTTCATAAATGAATCTAATCATTGCATTTTCTTCCCAGTCCTCGTACGGTGGGCGTTTCCCCCGAGGCAGCAAACGGTTGCTGCCGCCACTCTCACGAAGGGAAGACTCTCACGATGACAGCATTTTATCAAATATTTAACTCTTTAATAAAACTTACCTCTTTTAACTGCTGCGATTCGGCAGTTGCAGCAATTTCATCACTGTATTCAGTTAAAACCTCCATATTTCCTATTTTGATCAGACTGATGAAGCTACTGTACAATTATTGATCAAGTTGGTTCATCAAGTTGACTTTACCAGAGCACGTGTAAATACCGTAATACGGATGCCGGGTAGTGTCACACTGTCACCAGCAAGTATACCAGTAAACGGACATGTAACCGAACATGTAATTGTCAAGCCGCGTTTTTATATAATAAATGACAGAATTGAGAATTGACGACTAAAAGAGAGGCTTTATCCAGTTGTTATATATAAATAACAACAAATATAATCAAAATTCATCTAATCTTTTTAAATATATTTAGGCGAAAAAAAAAACTAAAATGTGTTCTTGGCACAGAAGCAGTTTTATTGCCATTACTTGATAACTTTTTATTTTATTTATCATTTTTTCTTACCATATTAATTTGTTTTTTAAATTATTAATTAAAAATATTAAATACTGATATTAAATGCCATTTTATCAGTGAACCATTCTCCCGAAGATAAATGAATAAATCTTGTCGTTTGGTTTATTTTTTTTTTGTCTTTTTTAGTAAGTAAAAATAATTCTGTTAGTTTTTGTTGTCTCAATGATAATGTTTTGAATTATATTATATCAATGATGATTGAGAAGCATTTTAACCATCGCAGCAACAAAAAAAACTTGAGCACCTCTATGTATCCAATAGAGTCTAAAAATAAACATAAAAAAAATTAATTAAGTCATTAAAATACATGATTTATGATCCGAGTATTATTTGTGAAAGTTTATTTATAAATTTGTAATAAGCTTTCTAATGACTTGATAAATAATTGATTCTGAATGATCTGAATATGATGTAATATAGATTTTATGATTATTAATTCACATTAATTTATTAAACTCACTTTGATAAACGGTTTCTTGCTTTCGTTAAAGTATCAGGATTATCTTTAAGTATATATTTTCTAATGCCAAGAGTATACTTATGAACAAATGCATCCCAATCAAGTGTTGTTATATCAACATTAAAATTATTTGAGTCATTAGCTAGTTTAACACATTTAGCTAATTGATTCATATTTTCAGCATGGAATTGCCATTCACGACATGAAAAAAATTCAGCAGTTTTAGCTGCTCTTTCATAACGTTTTGCTGTTTTCATCATTCTAATTAAATAAATATTAGAAATAAATGAATAATGATACTGAAATCAATTTTATATTGACATATGTTGTCGTAAAATTTTTCTGTTTTTTTTTTTTTTTTTTTTTTTTTTTTTTTTTGTAAATAATTAATTAATAAAATTAAATAAATAATAAAAATTGATTAAAAAAAAAAAAATTTTGTCCAGTTAACAAATAATTCAAAAAAAAATAATTGATTTCATGTATTATAATTTTGATTTACACTTCAATGAGACAATTTTTGAAAATTTCATTCAATAAAAGTTGAATGAATGATTTGCAGAAATAGGGTAGTATTTTTTTTCACTCGAATTCGGCCCTTTAAAACTGGTTTTTCAAGGTCATTGGGTTTCTGGGAATTTATGCGCGTGGATTGCCCTATTTTAATTCCGAGAAAAACTTTAAGAAATTTAAATGCCCTTTCCTTGTTTTTTTTATTCAATGAAATTAAAGGACATGAAATACTTTGTTTTTTCAGATATTTTTCGGGGATTTTTTGATGTATATTTTATTTCAGTCTTATGATGTTTTATTTATGATTGTATTGTAGTATTTATTTTTTTCATTAAAAAATAACAACAATTTAATTTTTTATTAATAAAAAAAAGAAAAAAAGACATTACCTTGGAAGCTGTTTATACGGTCAACTTATCGACACTTGAATTATAAAAGTCACTCTATTTTACAACAACGTATGTCAATATAAAGCTCCATCAAAATAGAAATGCAGCTGTGTCATACAATAAACAATTGTACTTTATAATAGTAATTTTAAGGTATTTACTTACACTGGTTTGTCTCCTTGACATCTCAAAACAATATCAACAATAAAAGCTGGTAAAAAATGTAGCATTGTTACCACCAATTTGTGAATAATTTTATTTGTTCTGAGTGTAAAACCTGGATACCAAAGAGCATATTTCGATGGTAATTCGATGGCATATTTCTTGACTAAATGACCAAATTCATCCCATCTATTAACGTAGAAAAAAAAAACAATAATTACAAGTACTATTTTAAAGACAAACAATATTTTTCCTTTATAATAAAAAATAGAAATTACTTGACTGGATTGAATGCTCCACTGACACAGTTGTAGACTTGAATACCTTTTGATTGTCGCATTGTACTGTGCCAAGATGCACAAATAAGTGTATCAACAACATAATCAACTGGTATAATATCGACAACTAAATTTTTATCACAAACAACACTTCTAACAGCACCACGTCCAGCTTGCATCATTATTCCAGTAATACCACAAATATTATCAACCCAGCCTGGAAATGGTTCTTGATATGCTGCACAAACAATACTTGGTCGAACAATTGCTATTGGTAAACCAACGCCTTTTTTAATAATTAAATTTTCAGCTAATCCTTTTGTTAATGTATAAGTATTTGGATGTTGTCCACGTATTTTCGACTCCAATATATTAAGTGTTTCATCATCCAAATTTTCACACATGTCAATTAATATTTCTGGTTTAATTTTTGTTTTATAAATGTCTTCTTTGACTTCAATTAAATCAGCATTACTGTATGCTGTACTTACATGTACTAAACTAACAAGATTAATCATTCCAGTACAAAGATCAATGATACGTTCAGTACCTTGTGTATTTAAATTAACAGCAACTTTCAATGGCTCATTAAATCTAACTGTTGCTGCACTATGAAATACAATATTAACTTGTTGGGTTAAAATAATACGATCTTCATCACTTAGACCCAAATTTTTTTGGCTTACATCACCTTTTATTGGTAATACCTTGGCAAATGCATTCGGACATTCCCATTTTATTCTATCAAAAACCTTTTATTTAATTTGGCAAATAAAAACATAAAAAAATTCATTATTATTATGTAGAAAATTAAAGTAACTTTAATTTGTAATACTTACAGAATTTTTTATTAAATGCTGAAATCTTTGTTCGATAGTTTCATTTTTTTTTGGTCGTATTAATAGATATATTGTTGATATTCTTGGACATGATCTTAATAATTTTTCAAGTAGTGCTTTGCCTAAAAAGCCAGTTGCACCAGTTATTAAAACAACTGTTGCAGCAAAAAATGCTTCAACAGCTGTACCACTTGGATTTGCTTCTTCATTTCCATTATTATCACTTTCTGTTAGTGCATTTGATGTGCCCATTATGATTTATTATCAAATTGACGTTAAATTATCTGCTGAAAAAAATTAATTTCATTCAATATAAATTGCAAATAAAAAAAATTAGTCAGGTAGGTAGTTATGCACAAACCGACACTTGATAAAATTATATGTGTGTAATAAAATGTCAAGTTTATAAACTATAATCTATAATTTTTTTATACATATGTATAACAGTTCAAATCGAACGATGTTAAGGTCTTTCTTTAGAATTAAGTGTGCCTTGTTCGTAAACATTGATCGCCCATGACAGCCCCTATCTCTGGCCCATTTATAACTTTACCTACTTTTTATTTCATTTATAAAATTGTTCAACATCAAGGAGAATTAATTTATAGTTTTGTCAATACGAAATATTTATAATAAAGAAATTAAAATTGAAAAATTCATATGAAAATTACAAAAAATAATAATACAATTGGCTTCAATAATTTATTTAATGTTTATAAATAACATTTAAAAAAATTTCGTAAAGAAATAAAACTACATAATTTATATATCTATAATTTTAAAATATTTGTATTTACCAGTTGTAAAAATTGACAATACTTTATTAAATATATTCTGCATTTTAAAAAGCTTTATTAAAGTAGTTTCTGTTTCAATTTCTGCGGTTAAAATTATACAAGAATAAACTCATAACATGTCAGTTTGATGATAAATACACAACTTGAAATTGATCACTGATCGCAACGATAACTGACATGCATTGGAATTATAAAATAAAATAAGGGTTGTTTTTAGCGCATGGCCATTCAATATTTTGGATTAACAGCAATGCTCTTATTTTAATTCGAATCCAATAATAAAAGAATTTTATATATTTTTAAAACTTTTCAAATATTCATCTAAAATTATAAATAATTTTAAATTAAACAAAACTTTTATTATTTTATAAACTACTAGTTATGTAAATTTAATAATCATAAATATTTTTTTTATTTACAGATTAATTTATAAATTGTATTTCTATCAAAACAGTTTATTTTACTTTTATTTTTTATATAGAAATTTACCAAAGAAAGGTGACTTGAATCAAGTTTTTTCTTACAGCTTCATGTACCAGCTAAAAATTATGCAATTACTATAAATTACATTGCTCTCACACGGACACGGAAGCACTTTCATCAACTTTTTTTTCACATTTTTTTTTTTATATATACTTACGCACTTAAATATGTAATTATCAACACACATAAATAATTAAATATCAAAACACATATATTGTCTCCACTCACCTGTTAATTTTCGTAAATTTGATATATTATTTATTTATAAAAATATAAATGTTAATATTTTTTTAAGACACTTGTTTTTTTGATATTTTCACATTCGTTTTATTGTTTTTTCATTTGTAATAATATTGATAAATATTTTAAATTAATTTGTCTTTTACGAATATTAATTTGTATGATTATTAAAAAAAAAATATTTTTTACTCATTAAAAATTATTAAAAAAATATTGTGTATAAATAAAAGTAATCCAAGTATAAATTTTCAAGGCACTTGTTTAATGTGTGTTAACCACAGTTGTTACTTTCCTGCTCAATATGAGACTGGCAAATATTATAAAATTTCTTACTCCTATATAACGACTCAAGCATTTTTAATGTGTAACTCTCTTCACCTGTCTTTTGAAACAACATTTATTACTTTTCCCTGTCACTTTCCACTTATTTTGTTTGTTTTTTATTGTCTTTTACATTTATTTTTTCGAATAGTATCAACACCGTGATCACCGAGTCATATACAAGTCATTTTTAACATACTTTTTTTAGAATTTTATATTAGCTAAGTTTCTGGAACTTGATATTAATTAATTTGTTTAATTTTTTACTATTTTTTTTATTTTATTATTAGATTAGAATTTTATTAATTTTATGTAATAGAATTTTTTAATTTTGCTTTGTTTTTAAAAATACAGCAAATTTTAATCTTTTGAGTCTTTTTTATTTTTCTTTCATTTGTTTGAAATATCAATAAAAAGTAATCATAATTTTTCCATTACCAGTTTGATAATTAAAACGTCATTTTAAATCATAAGACATATTGGTTTATGGAAAAATGAAAAATAGGTATTAATTATAACTCATAAACATTGGGATAAAATTTAAATAATAAATTCAAAAAATTTTTTTCATTATTTTAAACACGATAATAAACGAAATGTTATGTTGTTGATTTTATTTATTCATTTATTATTTCGATAATAAAAAAATCTTTCAATTAAAATTTCACATTTTGTGTTTTTTTTTTTTCAATAATGCGGAGTGAAATTAACCCAGTTTAGTGCGAGTGAAAATGTACTTGTATACTTGCATAAGCATAAAAAGCATAACAGTTTATTTATTTATCTATAAGAAGTTGTAGAATGCATGAAGATCATTTTATTCAAGTTGTACAATAATAACAAAGAACAGTCATGTAACGTGTAGAAAAAATTACTATTTCAATGATATGAAATAAGCAGAAGAGATTTTTCTTTCTTTCATTTAAATTATATTTCATTAGATGAACAAAAAATATATAATAATAGCTGATTTATCATTATCAAATCAAAATAAATTGTAATAGAAAGTGTTTGATGCCATGGGGTAATTTTTAAAAACCGATCGACATAGTACAAAAAAAATTACATAGCGAGGTCAAAAGTTTAATTATACGATGATTTTTCATTCGATGTTGAAAAGCTAGGAAAATTTTATTTCAACAAGCTTTAAACTTGTGGAAAATTTCTTGAGCATTCTAAAATACTCATTTATCGACTGTTTTAAAGCGCTTTGCTTATCGATAAAACAGAGAAAATAAAGTAAACTTTAGTGATTCAGACTAAAAAGTGGTTGAAAAAATTAAAAACCACATTTTATGATTTTTCAAAGGGATAAACGATGACAAGAAAAAAGCTAAAATATAAAAATATTTATTACTTGTTACGTAATTTATAAACCAAAAATTCATTTTTTTTTTTACAACTACGCAGTTTACGAATAATCGGATACATAAATAAATTTATTGTCTTTTGATAAACCACTTTAAAATTTGTATCATCACCCTCCATAAAATGAATATAAATAAACGTCTTTCAAACAAGGGTGGAAAATAAAAAAGATAAAAAATTCAAAAAATATTAAGAGCAACATTATTCTTTTGTTTTCAAAATTTCCAAAATTTTATTTCATCAATTTGTACAGCAAATTTAAAAAAAAAAGCCGAATTAATTCATCTGCAAAAATATTCCATCAAATAAACATTTTCAATCGCCCAATACAAGTAAATATATGATTACAAAATTTGTGGACTTTTTTTTTAACTGTCGTTATGTAAAATACACCTAAAGAATGACGTATCATCAACAGGATTAATAATCTTTCGTGGTATAGTTTGCCAATACGTATTCTGTGACGTCATAAACATAATCATACGACAAATTTTTTTTTTTTACAAAAGCATCATATCTGTTTGATATTTTCAGGAAAAAAAATACTAAAAGAATCACATGGTGATATGTATCAATTTATTTTTAGGTATCTCTGTATGTATAATTTTTTGTACACACTTTTAAAATTTCTCTGTCCAAAAATAAATGACGAAAGAATTTTTATATGATAAAAATACTGTCTAAGGCATGAATGACTCGTTTTATAAATTGTATAAAACAACAGATGGAATACTATGATTATTGGAACTTGACAAATAGCATATGGGTGATTATTGAATTTTGATTAATAAATTACTCATTGAATTACTAAACATACAATATTTGTAATCAATTATGTCAATTGATAAATATAAATTTCCATTATTTCGTATAAATCATTAGCACTGTATTAAATTGTTTTTAATATTATAAAAATAATTATGCCTAAAAATATTTATCAGAATTGATTATAATAAATAGGTAAATTTACATTTGTAAATATTGACATTAAAGATTTGTCGGTGTAGAAAAGATATTGTTAAAATGACTATGAAAAATTGACACTATTGAGTTTGAATCAATGTGATCTCAGTCATGTCTTATCATTTAATCAACCAGATTACTATAACATTCATCGTAATCTTTATCTCATTGGTTTTTCCATAGATATAATGTCCAGTTTATCTTTATTTTTTATCAAATCATCACCTGACTATATCCAAATCGATTACTAAAAATAAAAATAATATTATCCTAAAACTAAAATTATCATTCGTCGACCTAAAATATATAAAAATCTTTATAATAGTGTCAAAAAAAAATATTTATTTCTTTTCAGATTAACAGTTATTATGTTATTTATCTATAAAAATATTTGTGTAACCCTTTGTGTTTTGTCTGACTTATGATATTATAAAATATTAGATTTTTATCTCGTTGGTTTTTCCACAGATATTGCGTCTAATTTATCTCAATACAATCCACTTGTCACCTGACTTAAAAATATTTTATCTAAAACAATAATAACAAATAATGGAAAAAAAAAAAATTAACTTTAGCTGAACGTTTTTAGAGTAAAATGAATAAATAAATTAGGAAAATATTTCTTCGTATATTTTATATCAAATTAATTAGTATATAAATTTATTTAAAAAGTCAATTGTTATTTGAAGGAAGAAAAAAAAAGTATACCACCCTTTAAAGATGACCTTTTCAATTGCTAAAAAAATAATCGAAATTTTTTTTTTTATTTCTTCAAGTATGACGTTCAATTTTATAAGCATTTCACACTATTTCTTCGTTGCATATTCTCGTGTATTTTCAATGACAAGTAATTCGATATCAGATAGTCAATATTCATTCACCAATAAATTGATTATTTCAATTGAAAATATATATATATATTTGTACAACAAAATGAAGAAATTGTTACACAGTGAAAATAAAAAACTCAATGAATACAAAGTTTTTAGAAAACTGAAGAAAAAAATATAATTTATTTCTATTTTATTTATTTATTAAATTTATCAACGACCCACTTGTATTGGCGTCCTTGTAAAAATCCTCACAAGTATATATATATTTGCACAATGAACGTCACATAGATATGCACATCCATTGACATGTACCAGATGGTATGATAAATCGAGGCCATCAACACCTTTAATTTGTAATTAATGTAGTTAATATTTTATTATTTTATATACATTTTATATAGACCCATTTAATAATTTAAATTGTTTTAAAATATTTTTATCCAGACGAGTTTTTAGTGAGGTATCAATGAACCAACAGCAAGGACATACCTGACCCTGGTCACGTATGAATCATTTAAAATTGTAGGACCCAATGGCATCATCATTTTTGGCTCAGTCAACACATTCCATGTCCTTATATTTTTTTAAATTTATAATTATGATTTCTAATTTTATTTAATTAGTAATTTCAATCAATTAATTATTATTATTATCAATCAATTGATAGTAACTTATATTCTTATGAAAAATAAATGGATAAATAATTTTAGATGTTTTGGTTTTACATTTAAAGATTATTTTTATGAAATATCATTTTATTTTTATATATTTTAGAGATCAATATAAAGACGAATGAATTTAGAAAAATACATAATACGAAGAAGGTTTTTTTTATTGTTTAAATTGATATGAATGATATGGAAAGATTCTATTTATAATACAAGATGAAATAAAAATTTAAAAAAAAGTACAAAAATTTCTTTCGAAAAAAACCTGATCAAGCAAGTTGCACGACCTGACGAAACACTGACCTTTCGCTTGGTGAATTTTTTTATTTTTTCTTTTTTTGAATGTCTTCGGCTTGAAAATCTTGATCTTCATCACTTTGGTATGTTGAAACTATAAAATTATCGTTCATTGACCATAAAAAAAAAAACTTGTAATTTAAAGAAAAAAAAATTTGACTCTATTTTATTTAACAATTATAAATTGTTGTATAAATTAAACAATTAACAATAATAATACACTTCAATAAACGAATGAAAATTTTAGAATAAATAATTTAACAACAATAAATATTGCAGATGAAACATTCATTAAGCCCAAGTGTGTATTTTTTTTTTCCTGTTTTGTCTGGCGATAAAACGTGATAAGCTTTGTTCTATAAAAATTGTTTTTTAAAGAAATGACAGGTATTTATGTCATTGAAATCAACAGGAAAAGTCTAATATTCGATTTGATTATATGATAATAAAATAAGTGAGCTTATTGTTTATTTAGATACTAAAACAAGCTTATTATTCATTTGAAAAAAAAAAAACTTTCTATTTTCGCATATACCTTTTTTGCTAGTTTTTTTTTTTAAATAAATAAAATCAAAATGATGAAATGTAGCCACCATGATGATGAAATCCACAAGTTCATGCAGGTTTATTCACGAATTGCAGACTCCATACGAAAATTCCTCGAATAAATTTGTGGAATTCTGAAATATTTTTTATTTTAGATTCAGGGGTTTTTATGCCTCGGGACATTGTGCATAAGACTTGACCGATCCCAATTTTGATCACCGGAAATACCAAATTTCAATCAAGACATTTTTTAGCTAAGAGATATATAAAAAAAAAAAAAATTCGCAAATGAACACGCTTTACTGATATAGTTCTTGGTAAAAGGGCCAATTTTTACGAGTCAAAAATTCCAGTCTTCTTACTCCTGTAGTTGTGAATAAGAAAAAATAAATTTAATATATATTTTATCAATGAAAATAAGGACTTTATTTGGCATTGAATTTTCAATTAAAATTATAAAAATGATTAATAAAATAATAATTACCAATTATCTATTAAACATGTATTTTTTTTAATTTAAAAAAAAACTTGTAAGCTCTTTTTGAAGTTTTTTTTTCAATTTTGGAATCTTGTAAAATATTTATAAAATTATAAAAAAAATTATCAAGCTGGTTGTTCAATCTGTATGTATTTATATTTGATTTTCCTTTTTATTTCAAATTACGAGGTGGCTTATGTATACCTATGATATTGAACTCTCCGACGGCCTAATATAGATATGATCCACTTGTGATTCTCTGCTATGTACAAAATCACATAGCTCAACTTATTCATCTGAGAATAACGTGTATATTAAATTTCAATAAATTTAAAATACAACAATGAATACAAAAAAAAATTGGGTCGATAAATATGTCATATTTATATTATTAAAAACTGTCAAAGAATTTTTTTTTAGTTCAATTAATTCTTCGATGTATTTTTAAAAATTTTTAAACTTTTAAATTTCCCCAATTTATAAAATCTTGTAGTAAATATAAATAAATAAATTATATATCATCAGTTATTTATTAAATAATGTGTTCATTACGTATTATAATATAATCAATTGATGAAAAAAATATAATTATAATTAATAATGGAAAAAAAATCATTCCTTTTTTCTCAAGATGTTTAACGTTGACATAGGTCAAAGAGAACAATTTTTTTTTACATAAATATTGTCATTAATTTTTATGTTATACTCATTAATAATGTTTTTAATAAATTGTAGATTCTTAAAGCTGTTTTTTCTAATCATTTATTCGGAAAATAAATGTATTTACAAGTTTTACTTTTTCAATGACGTCATAATTATTTGTTTTAAAATGAGTAGTGACATTATTTTTAAAATTTAAGAATATTTATCAATTTATTATTATCGTACGAGTCATGGTGATACGTAGAATACAGTTCGAGTATATTTGTTCTTCAAATACATATCATGACGGCATGAAATTATTAAAAAAAATTTCACACATGTTGTAATATTTATTTTAAAAAATTAATTACACAGATTATGATAATAGAAATTAAAAAAAATTGATTTATCTAACTTTTATCATTTAAAAAAAATTCTTTCACTAAATTTTGTATAAAAAATAAATTTACTTATTTATAATTATTTTAGTTGAAAAAAAACTTCAATTTATCTAGTTTTATAAATTAAAAAAAAAAAAATTAAATGATTTATTAATTTTTTAATATTAAAAATTAATAAATTAGATGAAAAATATATTTTAAATTTTTCTATATTTTTTTTTGATGTTATTTCCTTTGAAAAAATTATTAATAATTAAATAAAAGGATAAAATTCAAGTAGTAATATCTATTTCCGGGGATATCATCGAAGAAGAAGCGCAAGATTTAAGTGAGGGAGGATATCAAAACGAAGTGGGAGGAAGAAGAGACCTTCAATGCTCTTCGAGTATATATGCGAGTTGCAAAGCAGCAGATTGGTACAGTTCTACAAGAGAAAACATAAAAGAAACATTGCCAACTTGTTGCATTTTAAATAAACAATTTTTTTTTTTAATAGAAAAAACATAAGGCAAAGTGGCAAAAGAAGTGGTTGATTAATTAAAAAACAAATCATCAATTTATTAATTAAATCAAAAAAAAAAGTTTCAAAAACAAAAAGTGCAATTTATCATTTAATTAATAAAATTAAACATCTAAAATTTTCAGTTTTAAAATATTTAAAAATGAAGCATTCACAGAAACAATTATTTTTCATATTTTTTACTTCAATTATTTTAATAATTGCATTTTTACCACGTCCAATTGATGCAAGATTTATCAATGGAGTTTTGAGGTAAACTTTTATAATAAAATTTAAATAAACTCTACATTAATATATCAAATTATCAAAAAAAAAATATTTATTATTAAATTAATAAATATAAAAAAAAAATTGCATAATTAATAAATTTGTTGGACGAGTAATCGTTAGATAAATTAGCAGAATAAAATTACAAATTTAAGGCAGTTAAAACTGTTCGAAATATTTATATAGTATTTAATATGAAGTGGCTGATGCAATAACCATTTAAATTATCAAAGATTCTCAATAAAAATTAACGTGCCAAACAGTATATAATAACGAAAAATATTTATCAAATATTTTTTAGAATAATAATAGCTGTATCATTATAATTAATTTATAAAAATTTGTATTTTACAGTCGTCATAAACGAGTTTCCGATCAACGTATTGCTGAACTAGAAGCCCTTGTTGCATTAGCGAAAATGCGAGGACTACTTGTCACAGTTCCAGTTGGATTTGGTCGTGTTGATCCAGATAAAATGTAAGCATATAAAACACATGATATTTAACGTTATAAATTGTACAAATAAATTTTATTTTAAAAAAAAAAAAAAAGAAAAACAACCCTCTATTAATCTTTTAACTTATTTTCTATTTGTAAATTTTTAACAAACAAAGGGCGACTTGATTTGTGATGAAAATACACGTAGCTAAATTATCAATGAAATCTAAGTCTCCAAGTATTTGATAATAAAAAATAAATCATTGAACTTTACTCAAGGGGCAAAGTTTATTTTTTATTAATTTTTCATAATATTCAATTCGATTTTTTTCTTTTTTTGGACAATATATTTGATGGTTTCTTTCATATAAGTAAATAATTTATTATTTTTAAAAATGTTATTTTATATTTGTCTAAATATATTATAATGAAATTCAAGTACATCCCGAAGGTGCAACTTGCAATGTGAAATGTCTTTTAATATGCTGAACAACATCTTGGAAAATTCAAGGAAATTATATTTTATTTTATCGACATAACTGCGTTAGATATTTCAATGTATTATTTATTTTTTTTTTGAAAGTATATATCTATACAATTTCGTACGGAATAAAAATGAAGAAAACGAAATAATAAATACAAATTTAATTTAAATTAAAATTAACATAAATTTTAAAAAGAAGAAAATTAATTTATGCGTGTTTATTTGCCTAGAAATTTGACTATTATTTTGTTCATTTGAATATTAATTGATAACTTCAATGAAAATATAATTATTGTTTTTTGTTCACAGTGGTCGCCGTCGCAGATCAAGTGATGACAATCAACTAGAAAGTATTCGTCGTTTTCTTCATAGTGATGATAGGAATTCCGAATCAATTGGCGAAGATATCGACGATGAAAAAGGCCCACTACTGGTAAATGATAAAAATATTTTTTAAACTGATAAACAACATTAATAAATAAAACAAATTAATTAATTTAAATTTTAATCAAACAGGTTGTTTACAATCAAGACGAAGAAAATGAAACACAATTGAATTAATTTAAATCGATAAAAAAAATTCATCAATTCATTATGGAATAATAAAATTGATAAGCTGAAGAGAAAATTCCATAAATTATTATCAAATTATGACAAAAAAAAAATAGAAAATAAATATGTGTCAGTATTAAAGATTATTATCATCAACCGTCCGATGATTTTTCAACTCTTTCAGTCAATTCCACGAGTGGTTAATAAGTTGAGTTGATTTAAATTTAAAAATAATAACTTTGCGAGAATGTAACTTATTGTGTTCGTTTGTTTTCTGGTAATGGGAAAATCTAGTATTATATGTATATATATTGTAATCAATTTATTTTACAGACTAAGTAATTTATTTTATAAAAATCAAAACATAAAAAGTGAGCTGGAAAAAAAATAAATAATTGATCTATTTTTCAATTTTTTTTTTTCATCAAAAACTTATGTGTTTTATTATTTACTTTAATAATATTTTAATCAAATGAGATTTAATTTTCAAGTCATTTTATCAAAGATAGATTAATGTAAAATTATTTTACTATTTTTTATTTATTTAATGTTAAAAAAAAAATTATTTATTTTAAAAGTTTTTATTTAAAACAACGCAATTCCTCAATTGCGTAAAAATATTAATGGATTACGTCTTATTTCCGGCAATTTAATTGCATATGTTTAGTGATAAAGTTATCATTTTTTTTTTTCATTTTTTTTTTTTTATTTGATCTCATTTTAAAAACTATACTATTTCAGCATCAAAAGTTTATCACATCAATAAAGGACAAATGTGTTTAATCATTTGTCAAAATTCATAAATATTTAAAAAAGTGTTTAATTTATTATTTAAAATGTAAATGAAGAAAGAAAAAAGAATCATGTAATAATGAATGTTATAATTATATTAATATGTAAAATTAATAATTAATATTATTTATTTATTTTTTATTATTCGAAAACAAAAAAAAAAGAGAAATTTAAATTGTGATTGAAATATATATTTGAATTGGAAGAAAAAGGTTTTATACTTTTTTTAATTTTATAATTATTTTTCTTTAGATATTTTTAAAAATTAATTGCACTGCAGTTAAGACAAAAAAAAAACTAATGGTTTTTTCTCAAATATAAGAAAACTCGTTATAAAGAAATAATTTTCTTCTTTTTATTTCCACTAATTTCCATAAACAATTATTGAAATTAGTGCAAGTGTCCCTTGATTGCCATTTTAAGTTAATTTATTTCATTAAAATTCTATAATTTATTTTCACGTGTACGTAACGTGAATTTTGATGGTTCATTAAAGTGTCATTGTTTATCAAAATAATATATTTTTAAATATTCAAGTAAAGTTCGTAATCAATTGGACCAACCACGAACTTGTGTATATGCTGAGAATAAACGAGACAATCTTATATATAACACAATTTATATTTGAAATAAAAAAACAATTTTATCAACTTACATAAAAACAATGAAGGGATTCAAGAAGTGGAATGAATAATAACATGACTAGTCTTACGAATTTTACTTGTAAAGAAGTACACTTAAACCAAAATTAGTCAAAAATAATTTACGTAATTTGTAAAGAGCCCTTATTCACGATTAAATTAACAACAAAAAGGCAGACAAAAAGGCTCGAAAGACATCTAAATTGAATATATTTTATGAAGTTAATTTACCTTAAATAATTATTATCTTCGTAGGCGTTTAGAGTCTTATCAATATAACGAATAAATTTTTTTTTCCCAAATTCCTATCGATTGGATACTCAAAACTTTTTGATAAGCTATCTTGAATTGAAACTCGGGAAAAACCCAAGATTCTAGTTGAAATTTTAAATCAAGAGGTTTAATGATTTGCAAGTAATTAAAATTTGTGATAATTTTTTTTGTTAAAAAAATCAGTTAAAATTTCAATGTTAGATTAAAAATATTTCACATAATTTTTGTCATCTTATTTAAACTTTTAGTAATTTAAAATTTATCAAATAAATAAATATTTAATGGTAAAAAAAAAAAACAGTAATCAAGAAAAATTGAAAAAATGGAAAAACGTTTGATTGATGAGAGCAACAATAAATAAATTCAATGATTAATTGCTTTTTTTTGTTTTTTTTTTTTTTTATAGTTTTAATAGTATAGTATAATAGTCATTAAATTAATTCATTTAAATATTATTTTTGTGGTATGTATCGTGTGATCAAATAACGTTACAGACAAGACTAGCTGATGACAATCTTCACAGCGTTAACTCACTTTAAAATTCACTTTTAATAATGTTATTTTGTATTTTTTATTATTTTTTTATTATTCCTTTATTTGTTATTTAAATAAAAAACAAAATTTTTTCTTCTAGTTTACTATAATCAACGCTGTGTATCCAAAAAATTTTAATTTGTTTTATTTTTATTCCCCTTTTTTCACTCGTTCGAAAATTTTATTTTTTTTATTAAATTTTACTGATTTTTTTAAAGGGAAGCCCACTTTGACCATTACAACAAACAAATAAATAAATTTTTTCTGTTTTTTCTTTAAATTACAAATAATTATTGGATTCTACGACATCTTAAAGGCACAGGCAATATTTTTTTTAATTACGTACACACTTTTTCTATTTATTAATGATTCAAATTTATTTGTTTTTTCATTTTTCAAATTTTATTATTGACTATTTATAGCACGGCCGGTTTTTCAGACGTCGAAGGATCTTTAAATGAGATCATTTAATTAACAACAGTTATGTAAAACATTAGATTGACTAAATAAATATATATTGCATTTTTATAATTAACAAAAAACGAAATTAAACAATGAGAGACATGGAAGTTGGCTTCGCAGGAATAATAATGATGGCCACGATGAAAAGCATTTTACAAAAAGAAAAATATTATTTTTTAATTTTCGTTATATTTCCATATATATATTTTTTGTTTTTATCTTTTTGAGTCTAAGGATGGAATTAACCTGGCAACCAGGTGAAATATAGATTCAAAATATTAATTATTTATAAGCTCGTTTCAAGAGCTTTTAATTAATATGCATTCATCAAATTTAATATTATTATTTTCATTTGTTTTTGTTTTTTTTTAGACCGTTCTCGATAATCAAAAACTTTTATAAAATTGATTCATATTTATTATATATTTTTTCTTCATTTTTTAATTCAATCAACGATATTTTCATGATAAACATTAGCTGGATATTTATTTTAAAAAATTCAATGAAATATCGGAATTGATGAATTTTTTTATTGATAAAAATCAATTCCAAAATTTCGATTTTATATTTTTTTTTTAAACTGACAAATCCATTTATTTCATTTGAATATCTTTTTTAAATAAATTAATAATTTTTTTTTTCGAATGTGATTTTTATCTTTGTTTCTGAATTGTTTTTTTTTTAAATTATTTTTTTTTTGAATCAATAGCTATATAATACATAACACTGCACCGTTATCCACTTTTAGCAGCAGCAACAACTTTGTATTTACAATTCTTCATCTAACTAAATTCTACGGTATTTTTTTTTTTTTTATTATTTTATATTTTTTATTTATTTTTTTTCGTTTTTATATTAATGCTGTTTTATTTAAATATTTTTGTTAATAATTTTTATATTTTATTTTCACACAAAGGTAAACTCTCATTCAAAAATTGTCAATTGTAATTTTCGCTTAAAACATTGTCGTTTTCTTTTAGCTATTATAGTTAGTTGTTTTTTCTTCATCGATTTTGTAGCTTATTTTACAATGTAATTAATTTTTTTTTCAATCATTGACATATGTGATAATAATAATAGGCAAGATATATATATTTTTTATTTTTATAACGCTGATTTTTATTTTACCATAAAAAAAAAATCGCCGATTTTATGATTTTTAAATATTTTTTATTTGGTTGTTTATTTATTTATTTAGTTATTTTTTCATTGGTATTTTTGAATAAAATTTGCTCTCAACTTCCAAGGAACAAATTAAAACAAAATTTATCAATATATTTTGAATATATCAATGTATTTTGAATAGATGTTGTAAAGATTCAATATTTTTTATTTTTAAATTTTGTCATTTATTTTAAATTCTTAGATGCTGTATTTAAATATGTTAAATTAATATTGTTAATAATAAATTTTCATGGCATAATTAAAACCTTCAAGTCCTTCAAATCATACTTTTTATAAAAAATTTTAAAATTGACTATCATCAAGATTAATATACCATATCTAAATATAAAATTTTAGAATTTAAAATAATTTAAAATTCAAATGAAAATAATTATTTAATTAATATCTTGATATTATGAATAATTAAAATTCCGATATTTTAACGCACAACCATCATTTAGAATGAACTTTCAAATAAAAATTATTTAAACTAATTAAAATTCAAACTTCATATTCTCAAAATATCATCAAAAAAATTGTAAAACAATGATAAATAAAATTAAAATGAAAAACTAACACTCACACAATCATTACAAACAAAAAAAAAAAAAAAAAATCATGCTAAAATTGAATATTAATATTTTCTCAATTCATTCTTTTATTTTTTTTTTTTATTTAATTATTATATTGTATTTTTAATTATGAGTCTTGACTTTTATCATTTCACACGTTTTATTTTTGTAAATATTCTTGTTTTTTTACAAGTGGTAACCATCGACAGGCTATAATAATAATTGAATATTTCGCATAACAATAAAATGTATTTTGGAAATTAATAATTTACGAAAAAAAAAAAAAAAAAACAAAAAAATTAATACAAGGAAGAAAAAAAAAAAAAAAAAAAACAAAAAAATTAATACAAGGAAGAAGAGACATTTTATGAAGTCTTGAATTTATGATAAAGCGCATTTTTCTTTGTTATTTTTTTCGTATTACTGAGCAGTGGAAGTCTAAGATAAATTTTCAATTTAAAAAAATGCAAATTATTATTTTTAATGGTGATTGGCGTATTATTATTATTATTATAGTTATTACTATTATTATTCGCATTATGTGCGATTATTTTATTATCAATATTTTTAAAATTTAAATTTATATAATGAAGACTGAGCTGTCAAACAATCATACGACAAATACGAAGCACAATTGACATAAGCATAAACCATGCTGATCGTGCAGCAGTACTACGTGAAAATAATGCACGAAGTACAATAATTGCAACACCAAATTGCATTGCTCTTTGTAGCCAATATAATCTGGAAAAATAAATTGAATTATTATTAATTATAATTATATATTATATTATTTTGTTTATTTATTTTTTTTGTTAAATAAAGTTTAACTTACTTGACAAGATGTGAACGAGCTGCTGGTAATGTATCTGGACTTTCTTTTAATATAAATTGTCGTATTCCCAAAATATAATTTTCTAAATATGATGGCCAATCAATTTGTTTAACATCAAACATAAATGTTTGACGATCTTCAGTGCTTAATTGTTCAGCAAGCTTTCTAACATTATCATCACGAAATTTCCATTGTTGTGTTGTAAAATATTCAAGACATGTTGCTGCTTTAGCTAATTTTGATTGTATACGTAACATTATTGGACGTGAACCTTTAATTCTTGCAACCATATCAAGTATATGTGCTGGTATCATGTGCTGTAATGTCACTGATACACTATTAATCAAACTATATTTTTGACATCTACCACCTGGATACCAAACAGCATCTTTCGCTGGATGTAAACGTGTATATTTAAATGCCAAATCAATAAATTTTTTCCATGTTATTGGATTTTGTACACCAGTACAACAATTGTAAACAGTTATTGTATCAGCACGATGAGTTGCTGTTTTCCATGCTGCGACAATCATTAAATTTATTACAATATCAACTGGTACAAAGTCAGCAACATTTTCTTCATGACAAAGCATTGTTCTGCAACAAACAAACAAAAATATTATCATCATTTAAAAACGTGAAAAATATATTTTTATAATTTAATAAACTCTTTAAATATTTACCTAAATATTCCTTTACCAGCAGCAGCAATAATACCAGTTGGTCCATTTAAATTATCAACCCATCCAGCCATTGGTTCTCTTATTGATGATAATACAATTGACGGTCTAACAATTGCAACTGGCAATGAACCACTTTCACCTTGTAGCATTGTTTCAGCAAGTGCTTTTGTAAATGTATAGGTATTTGGTCTTCCTTCAATTAATCTTGGTGTTAATTCTTCAACAAGTTTATCATCCATACCTCTGGTACATGCTATCACTTGTTTTGGATCTTGTGGTGGTGGATATATCTCTTCTGCTACATCACTACGATCACAATTGCAATATGCTGTTGATACGTGAATCAGTGCCTTTAAATAAATAATTATCATCAAAAAAATATCCACATTATATTGATCCAATTGAAAATTAAGTTTTTATTTCTTTTCAATTTTCAAAATTAAATTTATATTATTTTATTTGGCAAGCTTGGGGTATTGATGATGCCAAGTAATAATTTATTTTGAACAAAAAAACAAATAATAAATTAACAGTATAAATATATGATTATTATTTAGGAAGAGAAATCAATTATTTTTATGAAATTTAAATTTAATAATAAAATTATTTACCTCAAGATTAATCATACGATGACAAAGTTGTACTAGTCTTTCACTACCAAGCATATTAATTGTAACAGATAATTTAAGTGCTTCATCAAATTTAACAGTTGCTGCTGAATGAAAAACAACTGACACATGTATTGTCAAAGTTTCTTGATCTTCTTTTGATATTCCCAGTTCTGGCTCAGTTACATCACCAGCAATTGGAACAATTTTTGACAATTCATTTGGACTGTCATGACGTAATCTATCAAAAAGCTATTGAAAAATTAAAATTAAAAATTACAAATATCAAGTTTTTTTTTTATGTATTAATTTTTTCTATTTCTTTTACAAATTAATTATTGTTATATTAAATAAATTTTATTGTTTTTCATAAATATAAATGAATATCTTACCGGTGCATTTAAAAGTTCACATAATCTTTCTTCAACATTGTGTCCTCTTTTTGGTCTCATGAGAAGATATATATTTTTAATATCTGGACATGATCTTAGCAATTTTTCAACCAATACTTTACCCATAAAACCAGTGCCACCAGTTATAAATATTGATCTACCTCTGTAGAAATCTTTGACAGACGTGTATTCACCTCCAGCCATCGTTGCCATATTTCTTTATCTTAACTTAATTATTATTTTAATTATTTTTTATAAATAAATTATATATATATATATTAGCTTTTTTTTTAAATATCTCTTTTTCTTCTTTTTCTTTTTCTTATTTGGAATTTTTGCTTAGAAGCTATTAACACTACTATGGAAGATATTAAAGTGTATTTTTTTTTGGTTTTTGTAATTCCTGATATTTTGTGATTACTTTATATTAAATTTTTTTTAATATGAAGACTTTT
Organism: Aphidius colemani; assembly: GCA_030523065.1. Lineage (NCBI taxonomy): Eukaryota > Metazoa > Arthropoda > Insecta > Hymenoptera > Braconidae > Aphidius > Aphidius colemani. The sequence goes on along the minus strand of JAPYYR010001219.1, from coordinate 18,663 downwards.
TTTATGCGTTGTCAGTTGATTATTTGAAATAATTACAGGATATTTTTTTAAGATAAACATCAATCCACCTATCCTCATTTCGGTCGAATCAACTTCACTCTCTGTAAATAGAAAAATAAATAAACAATAATTATTATGATGTAATATTTTTTAAAAATATTGTAAAACATTGTTGGCTTTTTTACTGGCTAGTTGTGAGCTAGTGAAGTTTACAAAATATAAAGTGAATTGATAAGACGCTATGTGACTGGTGAGATAAGGTTTGATAAAATAGTTGATAAGACAAAAAAATTTATTTATAGAGAAAAAAATAATCATATCTCGTTTTGTAAATACATTAATATAATGGAAAAAAAAATAATAAATCATAAATTTATTTTTAAAATATATACGTATTTGATAAATAAAAAAATAAATTAATTTAAAATATTTTTATCAATTGTAATTCGATTAATTTTACATCACACTTAAATGACAATTAAGAGAATAAAAAAAATAAATATATAGGCTGAATTGTAAGATAATTACTCAAGTATTTTTTTTATCATAATTATTTTTTAACATGCGATTGATTGAAAATTTCAATGACATATATTTTCTTATAAATTTTAAATCAATTTTTTTCATGTAAATTATTTAATAATAAAGTTGACGAATTTATTGATAAATTAAATGTTATCAAGATAAAGATAATATTTATTGTTTAAAAAAAAAAAAGCACAAGAATCTATCAATCTATCATCAGTGAATAGCATATTCGATTGATACTTCCGTCTCGATATTTACTTATTCATAAAACCTGATCACATATGACCCACTTACTGCAGATGATTCACTCAATTCTGTACATATTTTTTTATATTATTTACCTACTCATTCGACAAATATTTATTTTTAGCATTTTAAACATTTTTTAATTTACAAAAAATCATGAAAAATAAATAACTAAAATAATGTTTTCCTTTTTCAAATCAATAATTAATTTCCAATTAAAATTTATCATAATATTACAAATAGAATTTATTTTATTCAAATTTAATTTCAATTTTTTTTTCTTTGCTCTAAATTAACCTTTATAAAAAAAAAAATAAAAATTACGCAATAATGAGATTCAATCTTGCTCGTGTCACTATAAATTTCATGCAATATTAAAAAATTATATTAACATGTCAATACATAAATTTTTTTTCTATGAAAAAACACGCAAAACATGCATTTTCTTCTTCTAAAAACTCATATTTATTTTAGAATTAATTTATTATTAAAATAAAAAAATATTCATAAAATAAATGACCATGAAAATAACAATAACAACATTAACTATTGTTTTAAATTTATTTATTTTAAACAATGCCGTAATATCAGGTTAAATTACGCGATAAATAATATGAAATAAAAAAATTGGTGTCATAAGAAAATGCAATGTCATATTTTTAATATTACTAAATTAAGATTAATAGGGATGAAAAAAAAATAGTGTTGTGCAAGTGAAATGGACTTGTAAATATGAATAATTTCAACAATTAAATTGAGTCAATAAATTCCAGGTAATATCTATACAATTTACTTGCATTTTTTTTTTTTATTTTTCATTAACTAGCTACTGATGAAATAAACTATATAATTATAATTTTTATTTGTGCTATTTATTTAATTTTTTATGATTTTTCTAAATAATTAACTATTAAATGAGTATAAAATGTAATTATTAAAGTTGAGTTATGAGTGGGTGGTGATACAAGTGGGCAACTTATAATAACAAATGAACAAGTGTGCAGTATTTAATTCGAGTAGATATCATTACAGATTACAAGTTACTACGAAGGTGTATTTAAGTGTCTACAATATATACATAGAAACGGATTCTCGTGGGATTCCAGGTCAGCGTCCCGGCATCATCACTTCGCGGTCACGGAGCCAACATCAAGCTCTCAACTACATATGAAAAACAATGACGAGTCGAGAGAGAAAAAATATTTAATAAATAAATAAATAAAAATGCATTTGACAAGGACGGACGAAGGCCGACCCCGTTACACGAAAACCCGTTATAAACTGTGGCACCCTGTACGAAGCCATCCGCGTTTCAGTGCCCGAGTTTTGTGTTGAGCTTTTTCTTTCTTTTTTTTTTTTTTTTTTTTTTACACAGCCATATTTTTACATATTTAAATATCATTATTATTCGAAACATTATATTCAATTGAATTTGACAAGTTATTTTTTATACGTCATGAAAATTATCAAGGATTTTCTTCTATTAGAAGGAAATTCTTGATAATTATACGGAAATTTATATCGATTTAATAAATACAATTAATTATTAATTAATAATTTTTTTTTTGACAGAGTAGATCAAGTTTTATGTAGCTGAAGTTATACATTTTTTTTTTTTTTTGTTTTGTATTATTGATTCTGTTTTTATTTAGGGGTTTTGACTGTTGGGGTTGGAAGGATATTGATTGAGTTTAATTTAAAAATGTACGATTGTTATTTTTTTTTTTTATTTTTTGTTAGAATAAAAAATAATATTTTGCTTTGAAATTTACGTTAGTGATTACACAGTTGTTACGATGTTTATGTCATCAATAATCACAATGACAATGCCAATGAAAAAAAATAAAATAAAATGTGCAAATTACTAACGATGATTCCTCGTATAATATTTTTAAAAAAAAATATTTATCTTTGTTAAAACACTTAGCAAGTGTACGGAGAAGTATAATTTTTTAAAATTGAACTTTAAAAAAAAATAAAAATAATATTTGGGAAAGTTTCATTATATTTTCTTTGAAGAGCAGAGATCAAAGATCAAAGACCTTTTTATAATTGAAAAAAAAAAAACATAAAAAAAAAAAAAAAAAAAAAAAAAAAAAAAAAAAAAAAAAAAAAAAAAAAAAAAAAAAAAAAAAAAATGGTATTTAAATTTCACGATGTCCTTTTTTCGAGAAAGTAAAACTAGGCTAATCTTCTTGCATAAAAAAAAAAACCAGTTTTAAAGGAATAAAAATAATCATTCTTAAAAAAAAAAAAACATTCATTCTAAAATTTATTGAATGAAATCCAATCGATAGAAAAAAAAACAACCCTATCGCTAAATAAAAATACAAAATTGAATGAAATTTAAAAAATTCACAAATAAAACAAAATATAAAAATTCAATTTAGATAAAATAAATATCAGTCGAGATATTTTTTTGATTGAAATATATAATTGAATTTTAATACGAGCTTTCTATTTTATTTATTATATGATGATGATTAAACCGTTTTTTTTTTCTATAGTGATTGTAATTACTACATCGATTTCATAGTAAAAATATTTTCAAAAAAAAATGATTATGATTGATAATTTCAAAGAGAAATTAAAAATAAAAAAAAATAAAATCAAAAATAGACAATAAAATTAAATTATATAAAATTAATAATAAATCATATTTATGTCAAAAATGATGATATAAAAATAGATAAAATGTTGAGGTGGTTACAAATTACAATGCTATTGATATGACCTTTTCAACGAGATGAAATCTACAACAAGTATATCTCCCTTTTATTTATTCAACCAACTTCCTTCTCCCAACAATTTTTTTTTGCGTATTATTTTGAAATTCAACACATCAACTATATTAATAACTCCCAATATTACACAATACACATGTCACACTATTGATTATCAAATTAATCATTATTTATCACAACAATCTACCATTATTACTGTCAAAAAAAAAATGTATAAAAATTTCTTTTCACCTATAAAATAACAAAAAAAAAATATTGATATATTATTTTAAATATCTATCACGTGTCAAATAATAATACCTTTAAATTAAAAAATTATTCTTTTTTTTATTTAAATAGTTTGATATATATTTTAATAAATTAACTTGCATGATTCAAGTGTGTCATTCGGTCGCATTCACTTGAAAATTTCCAAATAAAAAAATGATCAATAAATGAATTTACATAACAAAAAGAAAATATATTATATTAATCAAAAATACTAATATAATTAGATTGAAATAATAATAATTATAATCATATAACAATGAGAATGTAAAAAAAACAGGTTCAAAACAGGTTGGAATTTATAATTCAACCTATATATTTTGGACATGTTGACTTGGTTTTTTTTTATTAAAAAAACTTCTATTGTTTTGTAATTTTTTTTTTTTTTTGTTCTTTAGTAAATGGGCCTTTCTTTGACACTGCAAAAGTCTGTTTTATTTTTTTCATTAATATATATTTTTTTTATGCAACTTATGACCGACTTTCTTATCTGTTCATACGTGTTCATACAAGCAAAATTGTAAATAAAAAAATACAGACACATACAGTCAAATAGTCAACGATTATTTATCAATTGTATTTTTAATTTGTCTGATAGGAAATAGTGTAAATTACTGACGTCAAGGAAAAAAAAATAAAGCTATTCTTTGTTAATAATAAAATTCATAAAAGAATATTTTGAGTTAATTTATTTATATATTTTTATTTGAATGGTTTAAATTAGATTAGGTTAATCAGTAAGTCAAAAGATCAATTTCATTCATAAATTTTTTTTTTCATTGTATGATTAATTAATTGAATAATTAATTAATTTGTTTGATATCATGTAAATATTTACAAATTAATTTACTTTGAAATAAAAATATAAAATTACAAAAAGTAAAGTATAAAAACAACGAGGGAAATAAAATTTGTCAGCGATTAAATTGTTAATAATTCTAATGATAAATTTGACTTTTAATAGCTGTTTTCAACTAACTATATCGCTATAATTATATTCAGCAAAAAAAAATAAAAATTTTATCATTTTTTTTTAAAGTTTATTGGTTGATATATATTTCTGTAAAATTTTATTTTAAAAATTTAAAATGCAATTATATTTACGTTGAATATTGTTTGTTACCTTTTTTTTCTTTAATTTATTATTATTGCCGTTATTGAAATGGAAAATATGTTTGTTAATTGTGTAAAATGAATTCTTTTCTGAATTTTCATTTAAAAAAAAACGTATGATTTATTTAAAACATAAAATTATGTTATTTATTCTATTGATAAAATGTGATTTATATATTTTTCAAAACCATTTGAATAATTTTCAGTACGTGACATCATAAAAAAAAAACAGTAAAAGTAAAAAAATAGCAAAGAAGATAAAAACAATATAATAAATTATTTTAACAAGTTTCTTTCAATTTTTAAATACAATTTTCTTATTTTTTAATATTTTTACTTGTTATACGGTTTGAGAGCGAGGACGAATGAGTTAAAAAAAATAAAAAGAAATCAATATACATGTATATATATATTTATACAAGCATGAAAGAGGAAATAAAAAAAAATGGGACTAGGAAATACCGCTACTTGCGCTGAATTTTATGCTGCGTCGAACTTTCGCGCGCGAATCGAGAGTCAAGTGAGCTGCACGTAAAAAAACACCGTTGATTTTTTAAATTAAATTATTTTAATTAATATATAATTTAAATGCCATAAATTTATTGATATTGATAAAACAACTGCTCCGAAAATTATTATCAAAAGTTCAAAAAAATTAGTGTTAAAAAAAAATTCCAAATTTCATTATTTTTAGCAATGCAATTTTTAAATAACAACAAAATTGAATATAATATTCAAAAGAAAGTTATTTATAAAAAAAAAAAAGTAATTTATACGTAAAAATCATCAGAAATTAGGATCAAGAAAAGAAAAAAAAATTTCATTTGTTAATGATGCAATTTTTAAAGATCAAATTAACTTTAATAAAATCATTACTGATTGAAAAGACAATTTCTATTATGATGTAATTTTTGAAAGACAAATGATTAATTACAATAAAATTATCAGGCAATAACTGACAAGAAACAAGACATCTAAATTAAATTTTTAAAGTTTCAATCATTTAATTATGATGCAATTTCTAATCAACAAACAATTTCTATAAAGTTATCAGACAATAGTATAACATAGATTCTTAAAAACTAAACTCACCAAAAAATTAATAAACTCCAATTAAATTCCAATAAGTACAAATAAAATAAAATAAAAAAATTAACTCACGCACTTGATAATATACTAATCAATTGTTCTATTATAAATATCCAATAAATAAAAAAAATTCGCCATTTTTAAAATTTACACAGAACAACATAATGCACACGTATTTAGCTTATTTAAATTTGTCAATTACAAATAAAATAAAAATAAATAACCACAAACTAATTCTTAAATAATAAATTGAAAAGGAACAAAAAAAAAAAAAAAAAAAACACACAATTGACTTTGAGCGTAGAGTGGATATATCCGGTGTGGTACCATCAAGGAAAGGTATCTTACTGAGTGAGCCGATCACCATGCCGGACCCTTATATCATCCGATAGGAACAAATACCCCCCTCTCACCCCCCTGCCACTTTAAATAACTGACATCATCATCATTAACTATCTAGCTTCTAATAAATATACAATAATAATATTACACCGCGTAAATGAAACGTGTCAGTCAAATAAATTATAAAATTAACAAAAATTAAACTAGCAAATTACTAAATTAATATTTCTAATTAATCAAGAAATATATTACTAATACTAATATTATGATTAATTATTAAAATATTGTTAAATTATTATTATAAAATTAACTGATTTTAATTTTGATATTTAGGAGCAGAAAAAAAAACAAATTATTATCAATTTTGTTAAAATATCATTTATTTATTAATTAAATGTTTTTCCTTTTTTTTTTTTAAATATTTTTTTAATGTTTTTATAGGAAGATTTGAAGACGTTACGATTGATAATCGAAAGTTTTGCTATCATGGATTATTTGTTAAATATTTCGCAATATTTAGGCGATTTCAATCTTCAAAATGATCAATCGAATGTGTTATGTAATTAATTTAATACGTAAAAAAAAATAAAACTTTCGAGGATTTTATTTTATTAATAATGTATATATGTGAAAAAAAAATGTATATTTGAATCGTATATATGATGATTTTATTTATTTTTTAAATCAAGGTAGTTTTATTGCTCCAACGATATTTTGGTAGACAAATATTTTCAAACTTTCGTCATATATTTTTATTTATTTATCCCTTGTTTTGACGTGTAGACAATTTATAGTTTTTTTTGTCTAGGATAATTTAGATGTTAATTTTTAATGAATAAATAAATTCATCACAACAAAAATTACGAACATAAAAAGTTAAAAAATTAAGGTACTGTTTAAAGAATAGCTTTATATTTAATTTGTAAATGAAATTAGTTATGAATTAAAAAAAATAAATGCGTCTGATTATAAGAGTATAACAAGACAAGAACTATGTCTCAACAATTTTTTAAAATTTACATTTACTTCCAGCGATTTAAATTTGCCCAGTCATCTAACAAATTGTCACGTAAAATAGTGATAATTAAATATTTCAAACAGGTTGTGAATATATATGAAAAAAAATATACACATTAAGAAACCAAACTAATATTATACAACAATTAATGCATTTAATAATATTCAATTTCATTTATTGATATGTACTGTGCTCTTAATTTAGCGATAAATAAGTGAAAAAGAATATACAAAATTAAAAGGATAAACTTTATCTTTTTGTGTGATGTCATTAAGGAAAATACTTATTTAAAAAAATTTATGTACACTAAAACAGATTCGAAAATATTTAATTGTTTGTATATTATAATACAATAATGATAAAAAGTCATCAACTTTTGGACCCATCATGACCTTCTCTATTCATTTTAGAATAATTTATACAAAAAAATAAGGATAAATATGAAATTCAAAAATAATTAAATGACTAAACTAGCAATAACAAAGAATAATTTAAATTAATTCGATTTCAAAAAAAATTATAAACAACATGTAAAGAACTGATTAGAAATTAATTTTTTATTTCAATATTTTCAAAATAATTTTAAACTTAGACCAAAAGTCATAGACCAAATTAATAATATAAAAAAAAATAAACTAATAAATAATATAAAAACCATACACATAGAATATTATAAAAATATTTGTGTAAGTCCTATTAATACGCGCGTGCGCTAGTGGATAAAGATAAAAAGAGATAGTTATATCGTAGATAAAAAAAAGATAGACTATATTGGAATAGAAACTTGGATCGATCTTCCGGCAAAATATAAAATTTTTGAGAGGGAGAGAAAGCAGTCAGAATAGAATCATCTAACCATGAATAAATATGCCTTTTGTACTTTGTATTTTGTCTTATCATTTTTTTTCTTTTTTCGTTTTTATTTTCGGCACTCATCAAGGCCTTTCACTATAAAAAACTAAATTTTTTCTATCATCTATTACCTCAACATTATGAAACGATTGATATAAATATCACAGTGATTATAATTTAATTAGAAAACAAATTAAATCATAAATAAAATAAAGTTTTTTAACTTAATAAATTATTTATAAATTTTAATTTAAATTAACAAAAGCTAAGGCCATAAAAAAATATAAATTATATAAATAGATAGTTGGTTTTATATTATTTTCTTTGTAATTTCTTTTTGTGATAATTGAAAAGAAAGAAAGAAAAAAAAAATGAGTCAAGACACTCGTAGAATTATTAAATTAACGGTCACAATGTGAATATATGTTTGTTCAAGTTTCATATTAGTATTTGTATAAGAGTGTGTTGGTTTATGTAGGGGTAATTCGCCCACCTAGTTTAGAGTCTTTGCATAAAGTCCACAAACTCTGAGGTAATATGAAAGGGTGAAATTGTCATCTCAGGTTACAGTGTGACAGCGCCACTAAAGTACAAGGGGGTTGGTGGTGCAAGATGAAGCTTAAACGTGGGTCACCGCAATGAGTGGGTGGTGAAGGTGGTGATGGTGGTGATGCATCAATGATTTCATTATTTTTTACAATGCATGCTAGCAAACAACCTTGCTTTTCATTCTCAATTAAAATAATAATAGTTATTTTTTTTTTTATGAAAAAAAATTTATATATTACACAAAAATATCAATATTTTCATTTCAATTTCAACAAATTACTTAATAGTTTTTTATAACATGAAAATAAAAAAATTTATACACTATAATTATATTATCGTAATCGGGGTTTAAAAAAATAAAATAAAATAAACAACTTGAAGTAATTTATTTATTTTTATTTTATAAAATTAAAATATTAAATGAAATATGATATCATATTTTGGAAAAAAAAAAATTAATCATCAGCTAGTTTTATCTAGCTCATTATCATTGTTATTATTTTAGATTAAAAAAAAAATGATGACGATAATAATAAATGAAAAAATATTGTCAAGTCATGTGAAAAAAATATAGAGAAGAGTTATTTGTTTTTTTTTTTTTTTACTCAAATTTGTGGCAGTGGGTCTTTTAGATATTGTATGGCTGTAAAAAAAATATACGGAAATTAAATTGGCGCCACAAGCCTAGCAAGGGTAGCCAGGAAAGTATCGTATCTAGGAGGGGCGGTTTATAAATGAGGGTAGAACAGGGGAAAAGGGAACAAGAGTCAAAGGGATTGTTAGTAGGGGTAAAAAAAGAGACAGGTCAGAAGAATAAATGGAAAAAAAAAAGAAAAAAAAAACCGGCAGACAAGTAGAAATAGCTCAAAATACTCCAAGAAAAAAAATGATAATTAAAATTATATAAAAATGAGCAGACACATAACCAATCAGCAGGACAAAACGGCACAGAAATTATCGCATGTCTTGCATGCACCCACAAGCTCAATACATGTAGAAAAAAAATTGTCGCAGACTGGCGCAAAATTATCAACATCAAATGAGAATATTTGCTCAAAAAAAAAAAATAAAATAAAATAAAACAAACAATAAAAAAAATATAAAGATTCACTAATTGAGCTAGTTTTTTTGTCTCTAAAATTATCAACTTTCTGTAGTGCTCATTTCTCAGAATTGAATTTAACCAGGGAAATTTGTAATATAAAAAAAGAGAAATACAAAAAATTAAAAGGTGCGGTCTATTGAATGAAAAATAAATTTAAGCTAAGATTGTTTGTAAAAAATATTTTTTAATTATTTTTTTATCTGGCCCTTAATAGGCGCGGCTGATATGCGGAGGCGTGGACACCCTCAGGTTTGGTATGAATGAGCAAAAGAGATAGAATAAGCAAATAGAAAAAAAATATATAAAAAGAAATTTTAGTAGTAAAAAATAAAAATAAATAAATAAAAAAACTAAGGAATGGTTAAAACTTACAGATATTGTCTATGATAGTTGATGATTTACAGTAACAAGTTGATTATAATATTGTACGTGTCACCGTAATTATGAAATGATTATTTATTGAATAATTTTAACACAAGAACTTGGATTTATCCGGTATTTTGCACTTTTCAACTTGTTCCTGTCGCACGTCAACCGAGTCCGCCATCTTGGGGCAACTGCCAAGTGCCAAGTATTTCCAGTTGGGGTAACATCTATTAAAAAAACATCACTAGATCATTACTAGATCATTTTTCATTGGCTAATATATTCGGCTAAGTATAAAATTGTACCGAGCTTGCGCTAGAATTTTTAGAGCTTTTTTATTAAACCGCGAATTTATGAATGACGAAAGCATTACAAAAAAAGGGGTGTTTGTTTATTAAAATAATACTTTTATTTTAAGGGATGAATAACTTAAAGGGCAAAATAATGATTATTTATTTATACAGAAATAAATAGAATAGATAGAGATATAATAAAAATTAGAAAATTTTTGGTTGATGATGCCCAATTTGTTTGTTGTTGAATCATTCATTTTTTACTTGTGTTGTTTGTATTTATTAAACCTTGAATTTGGCATCTTTAAATATTGGACTAATCCCTTTAATAATATCTTTAAAACCTTTAAGAATAACTTTAATAACTTTAATATTATATCATCGTTTTAAAGCTCTTTCTACTTTAATCACCCCCAACGAATTGTTGCCCCAGTCCCTTTCCCTTTAATAATATCTTTAAAAAACCTTTAAGAATAACTTTAATACCTTTAATGTTATCATCGTTTTAAAGCTCTTTCTACTTTAATCACCCCCAACGAATTGTTGCCCCAGTCCCTGTCCCTTTAATTTTCTTGATTTGACCTATATTTCTTAAATTTTTTTCAGCCTAATATAATTGAATATTAAAGGTGACCGAATTTATTAAAGTAAATTTAGTTGTATATAGCATCCCCTTGAATGCTGTACCATTAAAGAGTTCGAAGTACTGGGTTGTCCATAGGTGGCGGCCACTACCAGAGCATAATAGTATCATTCGAATTTTTATATATAGTAACCGTAGATCGTTATGACCACATGCGAGAAACTTTTTGTAGAGCGCCACATAGCACTGACTAGTATCAACGCTCATTAAGTTTAGTGAATAGAAAAATGATTTATATTTGGTGTTTCAAGTATATTGTTGACATTTTACTTTGCTTTCATCATAAGAATAAAAAATTGTACTTTTTTTTTTCATTTTAAATTGTCAATTCAGTATTTAATTTATTTTTAATTTAATCATTTCATATTTTCCTTAGAAAGATAAATATATTTTGTGCATTTAATTCTGTAAATTTATGGAGATTTTTTAACGACACGTATTTATTTTAATACATTTTTTCAGGAAAAAAAATTAATAAATAATAATATATCCTCTCATGAACAATGACTCATTCATACAATGCAAAAAAAAATGACGTCAAAAATAAAAAAACCATGATGTCGTCGATAGTTGTTTATTGTTAAATTTATATATACCGAAAAAAAATTTCAATATTAAATTGAAACTCAAATATTTAAACTAAAAATATATTCTTTGTTATTTTTTTTTTTTCATTTATAATAAATTTTTTTATTTTTACTTCGCAGAATTGTCTTTTGACGTCGTCAAATTATCCGATGACGAGCTAACATTGAAGTTTGCACATTGGAAAAAAAAAATTAAAAATTCCCTTATATTCTGATTTTAAAAAAATGACTTCATAAAATAAATAAATTTGTTTTACTAAAATTTGAATAAACAATAAAATTCAAAAAAAAATAATTAATTTTTCATATTAAAAATTACTTTTAAATGTACTTTTATTATTTAATTATTTAAAAATATTCAGAGTTGAAAAAAGCGAATAAACAAATGCCATGTGTTTTCAAAACAATTACCTAATAAAATAGAAAATAAAAGATACAATGTAATGTACTTTTATATTTAAAGAGCCTAATAATAGTTTAAGTAATTTTTCATTATATATATTTAGTTTTATGAGTTTAAATATTTGTTATTGAACAAGTATGTAGATTGTATCAATAACATAAGCACCCACGCTCATAATTATATTTTTAACATGTGCAACTAAATATAACTATGAACAATGTGCTCTGTATGTCAACTTTTCTCTATTCAAATATAAAATTACACTGATAAAGTGATGAATCTACATGTCTACTGTTTTACCAACATGACAGTACATAGATCACTGTAGATCATTTCATAGATCATTTAACAGTTTCAAAATTAATCCGCAATTTAATTTTCATTAGATCTGATATTGTTCTTGACATTTTACTTTGCTTTCATCATAAGCCTTTTTTTTTAATTCATAAACCTTTTCAACTATTGATATATATATATTTCACACATTTTTTTTTCATTTTCTAAAGGAAATATTTTTTAAAAAATGATTCGTAATTGTCATTTACCGTTATTTATTTATACAATAAAAAAATGATTACAACTTTGTTGTACAACGGTAAATTAAAATTAAGAAAAATATTTTTAAAATTATATTTTACATTTTTTTTTCATCCATGGAATTTATTATTTCTATATTCTTAAAATATTTTCAATTTTTATCAGTTATTTTCTAATTAACCATTTCATGTTTTCTTCAGGAAAATAAATATATTTTTTGCATTTCTTTTTTTGTACTTTGAGATGGCTTTTGAATTTTTCATGTCACGTCATCATCTTCAGCAAACAATTTTTTTCTAAAATGTAATTAAAATTGAGTATAATTACTAAACTGACACTGTTTCAAGAATCACGCTTTGAATTTTTTTCTCTATTTATTTTAATTAAAACTTTATAAAATTTATAAAAATTGTCATTAAAAAATAATATCCACACAAATATATTGTTTAAAATTAATATTTTTACATCGGCCTTGTAATCCACAAGGAAAATAAAATAATCATAAAAATGAAAAACAAATAATATCCAGTTGAAAATTACATAAAATAATTTCCGTTCAAAGTCCAACAATAATAAGTCAAATAATAACCAAAGTCTTTATAATAACAAAGTTTCTCTAATCTTTATTTTTCTATATGTTCTTAAAAACCTGAAAATGAATAAAAACAGTAATATATTTATTTATCGTTATAAAACAGCTATAAAAAAATTTATTTATAAAAATAATAATAAATCATCATTACACGAGTAAAAATAATGCAATTAAATGTAAAAAATAAATAAAAATAGTGCATTTTGTTACAAGGGCATTATAGAGTTACATTATAATTGATTCAAATGGAATCTGTTATTTTATTTCGTTTGATTGCGCAATTACACTTATTTCGATTGGCGAAATTTTTTTAACATGAAATTTTCATTATAATAGGAAATTAAAAAAATTAAAAAATTCCATATTTAAATACATATTTAATTGTTTACAGTTACTTTCTTTCCAACACTCCTCTTCTACCCAAGTCTCAACCAAATACAAAATACATATTCAAGAAATTTTTCCTGTCAGTCAGTTGCTTCCCTGACATCATAGAGTTCGAATTTTGTTACTTTCATTTGTTTGTTTACCAGTATTTCTCTATCAAATAACAACAAAAAAATTAAATCAATTATTTTCGTTTATTTAATTATTATAATTGAATAAATAACAACAAGTTGAATTTATTTGATAAATAAATAATACAAATATTCAATATTATTAGGTGAAATTATTGTGACGTGGCAATGGCATCACGAGTTGTCGAATTTTATCATAATAAAAATGTTTTTATAACCGGTGGTACTGGCTTTCTTGGAAGTTGTTTAATTGATAAATTACTAAGATGTACAGATGTTAATAATATTTATTTATTAATACGTCCAAAGAAAGGAAAAAATATCAATGAACGTCTTGAAGAATTAACTAAAAATTCGGTAATTATTATTGTCATTCTATTTATGTTGTTTTAGGTTAGTTATTGTTTGGGTTTATTTATTTTCATTTGTTTTTTATTTGTACAAAATTTAATTCATTATTTTATATATGTATTATAAATATTCTACAGGTTTTTGAAAAACTTCGTGAAGATGGAAAGAGTGATTGTTTCAATAAATTGATTGCAATTTCTGGTGATGTTGGTGATGAAAATTTGGGTTTATCCAGTGAAGATAGATTAACACTTGTTGAGCATGTTAACATTATATTTCATTCAGCAGCAACATTGGACTTTGAAGGTACATTAAAAGCAGCTATTGAAACTAATTTACTTGGAACACGTAGAGTCGTTCAGTTGAGTCAAGAAATAAGAAATCTCAAGGTAACCAACATATGCATAATAAAAACTACTTGAATATGTTTTATTTATTAACTTTTTTTCATTTTTTTTTCAATCTAATTTTATTCAGTATTTACCAGAATTGCTCGTTATTAATTTATAATTTTTTATCTAATTTTTTTTACAGAGTTTAGTTCATGTTTCTAGTGCCTATGTTAACTCATTTTTATTGGAGACAAAAGAACAAATTTATCCAGCTCCAGCTAATGTTGATGAATTATTAAAATTATCAAATGAATTAGATACAAAGGCTCTTGAAGCAAAATCACCAGAGTTATTAAAAGATCATCCAAATTCATATACATTTACAAAACATTTGGCTGAGCATGAAGTTGTTAATGGAAAAGTACCAGCTGGTATTGTACGTCCCTCCATGAGTAAGTGAAATAAAAGACACCTATCATTCACAGATTTTATATTGTTTGTTAATTATTAATATAAAATTAATAGTTACTGGAGCATGGCATGAACCAGTTCCTGGTTGGACTACATCAAAAAATGGTCCACAAGGTTTTCTTTTGGGTGCAAGTAAAGGAGTTGTTAGAAGACTTCCAGTTTCATCTAATATTATTAATGATTACATTCCAGTTGACATTGTTGTCAATGCTTTGATTGTTGCTGGCTATGTTGTTGGTCGTGATGAGTAAGTTGAACATTTATTATACACTTTTATATCTGTTAATAATTTAATCATTAAAACTTTCTTTATTGTCAAACAGAAGTGCTGGAATTAAGGTATATCATTGTACTTCAAGTACTTGCAATCCATTTAAATGGGTACAAATTGCTGATAAAATAAATGAATACCTCCATAGATATCCTCTTTGTGGTGCAGTTTGGTATCCACATTTAAAATTTTTGCCATCAATTTGGCTTTATCGACTTTCATCAATATTTGTTCATTTAATTCCTGCCTACATACTGGATACTGTTACCAAAGTTGCTGGTGGTCGTCCAATGTAAATATATATTTTTTTGTATAATTATTTAATTTATAATTTGATTGATTATTTAATTAATTATAATTTAATTTCAGTCTTGTACGTATGCACACAAACATCAATAATTCATTGGCTCGTTTGGAACGTTTTATTTTTACTGAATGGAAATTTAATAATCCAAAAATGTTGGAACTACATGAATCACTAACAGCTGAAGATAAAAATATTTTTGGTTTGGATATTAGATCTTTGCGTTGGGAGGAATACTTTATTGAACTTACCAAAGGTGTTAGAGTTTATTTAAGCAAAGAACCATTGAAAAATTTGAAAAAAGCTCGTTCAAAAGATAACATGTAAGATAAAATTTTTCATATTGTTTTACTAATATTTTTTATCTGTTTATTAAATATAAATTAACTTTGTCTATTTTTTTGTTGATATAGGCTTATGTTTGCTAATCTTGGTCTTCAAGCTGCTCTTCTTGGACTCATCTGGTGGATTTTTAAATTAATTATGGGCGCATCTTGGACAAGTACTGGAATGATTGTTCCTATTGTTTATTTATTATTCACTATGATTTAAATACTCAACAAAAATATAAAATAAATTTATTTATTTATCTTCTTCTCATTATCACAATACAAATATATATAACTTTTTTTTTTCTTTTTCTATTTCAATGAACAAATCGCTGGTCAAGGGATAAATAAAAAATATTATTAACATTTCATTAAATTAAACTTGATAAAATTTATACATTATATTATACATTATACTTTATAATAAATCGTTTTATTAATAATTTCGTTACTTTTATTTTTTCAATTTGAACATTTAAAAAAAAAAAAAAACATTTTCAAGTACATATTCGTTATTTTCAAGTTTTTTCTAATCATTTATTTGATGAAAAAAAAAAACATGACTATCAAAAAATAATAAACATAAATATTTCGATAAAAATTATTATAATGATAAATTTTTTTTAATTTCCGCATGGATAACACAAAGTCTAAAAATATAACACTTTGACAGATCAATGATGAATAAACAAATTAATATATGCATTAGTTAAAAATAATGACAGTAATAATAAAAGAGCTCAGATAAATGTAGAAACAACATCAGAAGGTGAATCACAAATATATTCTGATGCCATCAAGCATCAGAGTTTTTAAGTTTGTAAAGAAGAAACACGATTCAGTCTTTAACGAGTATCGATAGTGACAGGACGCAAATATATATCCAGAAATATTTTAAACAAATCATCAACTGTATCATTAAATGAAATAAAATACTTAATTAAATAATAAAAAAACTTCAGGTATTTAAAACAATCACAAAATATTATTCAAGTAAACAAAAAAAAAACTTTTTTAAATTAAATTATTTTATGTAAAAATACAGTTAATATTATTCATTAAAGATTATAAATAAATATACGTTTTTTTTTCTAACATTTATTTATTTAGAAATGGAAATTTTTTCGTTTACACCAAAGTTTTTTTACAATGTATTCAAATGTATTTTTTTCAATCACAATTACGATAGTAATTGAGTTGTTGAATAACAAATGACTTTTCAATTGTGACTTAATTGATTGAATAAATGAATAAATAATTATCAATTATTCATTCGGTTATAATTAAAATATGGTAATTTTTATTTTTTTTTCAGAT
Source organism: Aphidius colemani (assembly GCA_030523065.1). Classification (NCBI taxonomy): domain Eukaryota; kingdom Metazoa; phylum Arthropoda; class Insecta; order Hymenoptera; family Braconidae; genus Aphidius; species Aphidius colemani. The sequence continues at coordinate 1,496 of JAPYYR010001219.1, read as the reverse complement.
AAAAGGTAGTAAAGATGGGTATTAATGAAGTAACGATACCAGAATGGTTTGAAAAACGTAATATTTTCATAACTGGTGCAACTGGATTTATGGGAAAAGTATTGCTGGTTAAATTACTAACGAGTTGTCCAAAAATTGGAAACATTTATATTCTTGTTCGTGAAAAAAAAGGCCTTGATTCACAAGCAAGATTACAATCAATGCTTCAAGTAAGATAAATTAATTTTTTTTATTGTTAATAGTTTATAGTGAATTTGAATTTATTAAAAAACTTTTTAGTTTTTTTTTACTATTAGAAAATGTGTGAAATTCTTTCAAAAAAAAGGTTTTTTATTTGCTTAATCATTATCGTCCTACTGATAATTAACCTCTTCCTTTAAACTTAATAAACGAGAATAAATTACGAATAAAATTATTTTATGAATGAAAGAATTTTATAAAAATTAAATAAATAAATTATAAAAATATTTCATTACAAGAGCTATTAATTTTGATGGCTAGAAAATGAATAAATTTAAATAATAATTATGAAAACTTAAATTTTTTTTAATTCAATAAATATAATATAAATTTCATTATAAATTTTGTTACACAATGTTTTTTTGGTAAAACGTTCTTATTGATTTAATATTTGCTTGATCAACAAATAATTTAATAATTTTTTTTTTTTTTTTTTTTTACCTTTAAATTATATCAATAAAGCTAATTATGCTTTTTTTATTTATTTATTTATTATTTTTTTATTGCAAAACTTGCTATAGAATTTGACCATGATAATTTACTTTGGTATTTGTGCGTGTGATGAAAAATTATATACAATCAATATATTTATTCATAATGATGAAACTTAATGATGAAAAAAAAATATATATATATCTTTTCCTTTTATTTAATTTTATAAAGATTTTGTTATATTATTTTATGTAAAAATAAAATGTTTGTTTTAAAAAACAAGATAATCAAGATCAACTATTTAGATAATGCATAAAAAGTTGTTGATCCGAGTAGCTTTGATAAAATGATAAAGAAAAATATAAACAATAATTTTACGATAAAATGAATTTTATTTTCCTTGTAGCAAGAGCCATTCAAGCAATTACAAAAAAAGCATCCAGAGTATTTAAAAAAAGTAATAGCCATGTCTGGTGATAGCACGTTTGATGATCTTGGTCTATCAACAGTGAACAAAGGCCAACTTATTAATGAGATTTCAGTGATATTTAATGTGGCAGCTAATGTCAAGTTCGATATTCCACTCAAGGATGCTGTTACCATCAATACAAAAGGCACTAAAAATCTTATAAATCTTGCCAAACAGGTAAGTTATCATTGTGCCAAATCAAGGTCCATTATTAAATAGTATAAATATAATAATCAAGGATTTCATTGTTTCATGAATGTCAATGTCATGAGAAAGGAAAAAAAAATTTAATAAAATTTAATAGAATGTTTTTGTTAATTTAAAATTTTATATTTCCTTATCAACTTTAGATAGA
>JAPYYR010001218.1:0-28143 GCA_030523065.1 Aphidius colemani | reverse complement strand
AAAATAACATTATAGCAATTAATGCTTTAACATGTATTGTTATAAAAAAAATGTCATGTGTCAGAACTACCACGACAAAAAACAGCTTTTTCCTATAAAGTTTTGACCGATATAACAGGGTGAAAGAGGGAAAGGAAAAAGTGAGTTTCCTGACCTTACGGTTTGATTGTGAAAATACGTGATTATTTTTCCCCTCTTTTGCTGAATAGCTGAATGTTTATTTATTTAATGTACATGGACTGTCAAACAGCTTCTAATTGCGATATTTAATATTAATCATTATTGATATAATAATTAAAAAAAATAGTTTAATTGACATTTTCATTTAAATAATTACATCGGTGACATACGTTATCAAAACCTTCAGCAAAAGAGGGGAAAAATAATCACATATTTTAACACACACAATCGAACCGTAAGGTCGGGAGACTCATCAGCGCCCTTATGATTGGGCGACTCATACCGTTCCATCTCAGATACCCAAGTGAGGCTTCCTGTCCTCTAGTCTTCATGAACGAATGCACCCTTTGAATTATTTTTACCGACGCCATTTTGCCCAATCATCATTGTATGTTTGGCGCCTTAAAGCAATATGTCAGCACACGAATTTATCAATAATCATTGAAAACGACAAATGAATAATTATTATGAATATATTTGATAAAAATAATCTCAACAAACAGTAATAAAAAATAAAATAGTGGACCATTACATGATTTGTAAAAAAAGAGGGTTTGAACGGGTATTAGAAAACATAAAATGCCAAGAAATAATTTAATTTGTTCAGTGTGAAAAAAAAAAAAATAACAAACACACTAATTAAAAGATTCAAATCACGCAGAATTTATCATCACTCAATATCACGAAAAAATTTTTCCTATCGTTTTCTAAGAGTGACGTATTGAATTTATCTAGGACACTGATTTGTCAAGTTTGTTGATTATTATTGTTGATTGTGGGTTGAATGAATGCAAATAAATGAGTTACTTGAAAAAAAAAAAGAACTTTCAACTATCATACACTTTACGTAGTATGATACGTATCATACGTATAATTGTATGATGACTCAAAATTCGTCAAATTACCCGTCACTGTCTATCACCTCTAGTTAATTACTAGGATTACAATGATAAAAAAATTTTTTATCAAACGAATCATGGGGTGCATTCGTTTAATAAAAAAAAATTCTTTTTCCTTTTCCATTTTCGCCCTGTAATACCGACTATACACTAGAAACAGAAAAAACGACAAAAGTAATAAAATTCTCTATGTAATTTCAAATACTTCTATTATAACATTTTACATTGTTATGTCTCAATTTGACAATAGCAAACTATAAGAGACAGTAAAAAACGTAAACAAAAATAACATTATAGTAATTAATGCTTTAACATGTATTGCTATAAAAAAAATGTCATGAGTCAGAACTACCACGACAAAAAAAGGCTTTTTTCTATGAAATTTTGACTGGTATTACAGTGCGAAAGAGGAAAAGGAAAAAGAATTTTTTATTAAATGAATGCACCCAAAAACTCAATTACAGAAGCGCTTTAATGTATGATAATTGTATGATACACTGTATCACACCTACCCAACACTGGTGATGGATCCTGCTGCAAGATTTTACTAGAATTTCTATCGCGTGCACACATTGGTTCAAACATGACAAAAAAGACGACAGAGTCCACGCCGTAACCTTTCGAGAAAAATCCACTTATTGTGAAAATAAGACGTTAGCACATGTGTACATGGGATAATTATGCTGAGAATAGCTATCTTGAGGTGCTATTCACAGTGTTAGAACAAATCCGTCATAACTTTGCAGCATATCATCACTATACGACCGGCAATTTTGGTTAGTATTTTTATGAAATTAGTATCGCAGTGTCTGCGAGACTGGCATAAAAAAAAGGTGCTCAACTGTTTATATGTGACACATGTTCTGTTTGGTTATGTTTGTAACTATTTTCGGTGATAACAGTAGCTACAATAGCTGAAAATATTCAAGTCGCTGCTTGCTTACATATACATTAATAACGTGATCTTTAACACAACCAAACATATGTCACATGAAAAGAGTCGAGCACTTTTTTATTTATGCTGCTCTCCCAGCCACTGCGAAACTAATTTCATAAAAATTACCCAATACTGCCCGTTCCATAGCTATGACATGCTACAAAGCTATGACGGATTCGTCGTAACTTATGTCTGTAGATAGCACCCCAGGTGTGCTATTCTTGGTCCCACGTTGCGGGCCCCGGCATATTTGCAGCCATGATATCTTGCGTGACATGGAAAAATAAAGTCATTGCCTAATGTTTTATATACAAATCAACCAATATTTTGGTAAAATTTGTTAAAAAAAAATGGTTTATGATCAATTTACATAGAAAACATAAATAGTGGCTTCATTTTTTCATGTCGCCGCAGAATATCATGCCGTATTCGTCTCCGACTTACGCATGCGTACATCGAATCTTATACAGTCCATATCAGTAGAAATATTCTTTTACAGCAAGTTTAGATCGTTGCTTTATTAAGTGGCGCTGCAGTATTCCAGTAGTACTATTCTGGGGTACTATTCTTGGTCTCAAGATGCAAAAGATTGATTTGGCGACATTCATTTTCGTCGCTACTATGAAGACTAGAGAAAGAAGGGTCTCTAGTCTTCATAGTCGCTACAGAAAATTATAAAGGAGCTTCTCGTTATTTTTGGTGAATACTGTCAGAAAAATTTTTAATTTTCGATATATCAATTTTTTTCGTGTTTTCTCAAATTTATTGATGGCAATCAATAAAACTCGTCAAAATGAAAATAAAGTCTGTATAAATATTTCAATATCTCGAATAGTTTTTCGAGCTATTAATTTTTTTTTTTGAACATAAATGATTATACGGTGGAGAGGGGGGGAGGGGAGAAGAGTAAATTACAGGGTCACTAGGTGAGATGCAATTAATGTAAGGTCAAAATTCCATCGTGTCCATTATTTTATTGAAAAGCTTTCAATTTTCGATATATCGGATTTTTTTTCTCAAATTAAATAATGCCAATCGATAAAACTTGTTGAATCAAAAAAAAGCCTTCACAAATATTTCAAAATCTCTAATAGTTATCGAATTATCGATATTTCTTGGTACATAGAAAGAGTTTTTTTTTTTTTTTGGCTGGAAGAGGAAGATGATGGTAGGGGTGATCCCGATAAATGTATGTTAACATGTGTCAATGTATGAATGTATGTATAAATGTATGTGCGTGAGTGCGTGAGATACTAGATATATGACCTTCCCGTGGTGCATCCTGCAACAATATATCTCAATTTTTTTAGTCTGAATTAAAAAAATATTTTTGTGAATATCGATAAATCAAAAACTATTAGAGATATCAAAATATTTATTATAATTTTGTTTTTTACATTTTGATGAGTTTTATCGATTACCATTAATAAATTTGCGAAGAAACGAAAAAATCGATATATCGAAACTAAGAGTTTTCTGGTTCTTTCGATATTCGAGATATCGATTTTTTTCATTTGACTTTTCTTTCGTCTCGACGAAATTAAACCGTTCCAGTGGTAATATATCGAAATTTATCCATTTATAAAACATGTAATGAATAAATTGCGATTTTTCGTAAAAAATGTCAATTTTTAATTCATTTGCGCAGGCGCAGAAATTTTAAACTTACTTTTCCCGTGATCCTGAGGTAATTTCCTGTAAGCAACGAACGAAAAAAAATACTTGTCTCGGAAACCGTAATATCCCATATTCAATTACTTGTTGCTGTTTCATGAACCTGTAACGATGATAAAATTCAAAGTCCGGCGAATCATTTAATGGATTATGTTGACGTCTAAATTCAGCATGACAAGCATTTCTTAATCGTTTTAGTTCTCGTTGCTTTCCAAGATAATAATTATCAACAAGTACAGCAGCTGTTTTATTAGAGAGTTTATCTAGGGTTTAAATGAAGCATCTTTAAGATTTCTATATAAGCCCTTGAAAATTTTTTTCTATGAACAATAGTTTAAAAAAAAAATCAAATACTCTTTTTTAGGAAACATTTGTTTTTTTTTCTAAAATAAATACCATATTGATGCCGCGATACGATACGATACGATATAAGGCCTTATATCGTATTTTACCAGGGCCATATCGCCTCTTTATCGTATCGAAAATTTATCATATCGTATCGTATCGTATCGTCATATCGACGATATTGTGAAAAAATCATTTTTTGATGTATTTTTCCGAAATTTTGCAATGGGAAGAGGTCTAAAATGAAGTTTCTCGTAAATTCCCAAAAAATTTTTATTAAATATTTATAAAAATTATTCCCAGAAATTTTCTAAAAAAATTACATGTAAATTACAGATGGAACTTTTTTTCCTAGTCTGAAAAACGAAATTTCAGACACTCTGTTCATTTAGATATGAAATGTTATTTAATACTGTATTAAATACGGTATCGTACTGAGTACCATCTCTAAGTATCGTCACTTGCTCAATGTATTATCGGTTTTTCTCTGGCGCTTAATAACACATACGCTCAACTCACAAAACTTTTTCAAACTTTTTCCTCTATTTGTGGCGATAGATTCTAAATCAATATGAAAAAAATAATTTATAATTCACGTGGTCAATGTTGAATTTAAAATTATTCGGTTTGATATTTCTCTTGTGAATAAAATTTTTTATTTTAGAAAAGTTTCATTATAGCTGTTAATTTTTTATTTTTTAATTAATTGTTTATTTTTTTCTGTTGGAATGGAAAAAATTGAAAAAAGTTTCTGTTGATGAATGGTTAAAATTCTATTAAAGAGTTCAATTAATTAAATTTTATAGTTAAATTAATGACATTATATGTTTATTTTTCAAGTTGTTTGCAATTCTAACTAACTTTTAAAATTCAGTTATTACATTATATTCTCAAACTTACTATTGGCAAATATTTTATTTTATTTTATCAACTAATAATATTTTTTCGATACTCAGTAAATGCATCAGATTTACAAAATAAATAAATAAATAATTAAATTGTTAGCTTATCATTCTCTCCACCATTGATTGAATTTATTCCAGCAATTGTTTTGATTGTTTGTTTATATTTATACACAGTTCAATTTATCAATTTCTACAAATTCATTTCCGAGAAAAAAAAATACTATTATTGTTGATAGATAGTTTCTAATAAACAATTGCAAGTATTGTAAATAATGAAACCATGTTTTTATATTCCATTTTACAAAAATAAATTATTTTCAAATAGTTTTTATAAAATACAATGCAATAATAGTTAAACTTCAACCAGTCGATCAAAAATCCAAATAAACTGACTCAACAACAGCAAAAAAAAAATACAATTTGACTAATATATATTGTAGTTTTCAATAACTTACACCAATTTTAACTTCTTTGTTCTATAAAAAAAGAATTAATAATAACTTTTTGACAAAACCATATTCCATTTATAAATTTGATTTATTAAGCATTTTTCATTGAAAAAAAAATTTTTATTTAAAAATATGAAAACTATAAATTAACGAACAATTTGAAAAACTTTTCATGTAAGCCTTTGTGCAGGATCAGCGATGTACTACCAAAATTATGATGGGGAAGTCTGACGATGAAAAAAAGGGTACAAGAGAGTGAGTCTGTATCCACGAGGGTGGGTTACGGATTATATTCAAGGGGTTGCTTGTACGCATTGCCAGAGGGCTCAACGTAATGCACACATGCATGTATACATATATGTACGTGTATATAACTTGAGACCCTAGGGCTCATCTATTACCACTGGATGTGACGTCGAAGGAACACCAGTTTCAAATCGATAAGCCGATGGGTAACCAATATCATCGTATACTTGATTTACTAAACTATATACTTCTAATCCACATCAAACTTTGAATCTTTTGAATAGGTATAATATTACCGTTATTGAATGATGCCATAGAAAAATTTATATACAACTTAATCAAATGACCTTTTGAAACTACCTTTAGCTACACATTAAAAAATAAAAACTTTTTAAAACAGCAATTTTTAATTTAATTTTTTCTTAAATTAAACATTAATTTAAGAAAAAAATATAATATTTTTTGAAATTTTTAATTTTATACAAAATTATTTCAAGCCTAATGAATCCAGGTTAATTTTTACCTATACAGAATAAACTATATAGAAGTGATTTTGAAATATTAAAATGTGAGAGAAGTTTAAAATAAAAAATGACAATTTCACAGAAAACAAAAATAAAAATATCAACTTAAATTTATCACAATATGGAAATTATTATCAACCATAACCAATCTTGTATATTAAAATTATTTATAAGTTATTTATAAATATGGACGTTTGATATTGTGTATATTATCCAAGAATTTAATTATTGTTTCAGGGAAAGTGAAAAGCAATTATTGGAAATTTAGTTTAACTGTATATGGAAGATAGTAAAAGGGTATGCATGGTCAAGCTATAACCACTGGTATAATACGAATAACCATAGGCGTTTTTAGGTGGTGGTATGTCTATATGTATATAATATATATTGTATTACAATGTATATATTTATTTTATATATATGTATTTTGCTTTCGTGTATATATATACGTATACATTATAGCTTTTGAGGTTTACTGATTTTCCAACTATGCCAAAATTATATTGAACGTTACATAGTAGCTTGGATAGATGCTTTATAGACTCAACTTTGACAAACTGTTTATAAGAGTAGAGGATTGTCAATTTACAGGCGAATTTGCATGTATACATATATCCTTTGAGGAGGACGACACAACAAGCTCCAATACCGTAACCAAATTCAACATTTTAAAATAAAAAATTTTATTGTTTTTGAATGAAAAATTGAATAGGATAAAATTTTATAAATCAAAGAAATTTATCTGAAGACAAAAAAAAACTGATCATAGCATTTTTTATAGTTTCCTATAGCCAGCATTTTTTTTATAGCTGTTTTTTAGTTCGTAAATAACTTTTTGGAGATTGCAACAAGTATTTGATCCAAGGTTTTATGTGACGTTTTTTCGTATACAATTTGGTTTAAATAATTTTAGTTTTATCGACTTTTTTTTTGTTAATATTATATAGAACAAAATTATTTAACTTAGTGACAAGAAAAACTCGATAAAATACAACGTCCCTTGGATTTTATTCAATTATAATTATTTTCGTTTTGAAAAATAATTTACAAAATAATTTTCATAAAATTGAACAATAAATTTAGTAGAGAAAGGAAATAAAAACCTTTTTTTCAAAAGCAAAGTTTACCTATATTTAGAATAATTTGACAAAATTCTGTGAGGAAGATTAAGAATATGCAGTTCCTCACAGAATTTTATCAAGGCGGAATTGTGTTAGGGCACCCTCTGGACCGACGTTGAATCGAGCGATTTTAGTGTAACGTTTGGACGTCGATCCGAGCTCGATTTTCGACGTCCAGCGAGCGTTTACTGTAGGAAATCGACTTAGATTTCTACCCGGGTATATATAAGTTTGAAATTTTTGTAAACAAGATATAAATAGTTTTAGAGAAATTTAGGGAAAAAAAAAAGGAATAAAATTGTTTTTTCTATCGACACTTTGTATTGCCGGAAGTTGATGTGGTGCTATGAATTTTCTCAAGGGGTTGAGAGTTAGTGGTACACATTTGCCAGACAGCGTGAAATTGAATCTGCATGGATGAAGAAGGGGTAATTTTATTTTCCTTTTTCTCCCTTTTACTACTTTGAAAATTCATCCTCATCGTTTCACACCATTTTCTATCGTTAACGAGATGCACGATTAACGCGGATTTTGTCTAAGCGGAAATGAGGGAGACAAGTCTTGCCATCGTTTAACAAAAAAATGAATAAATAAAATTTCTAAATAAATAAAAGTAAAAATCGAAGATTGCATTAAAAGAATGTGATTTTTATTATATAAAAAAAAAGAACAACAATTATTGAAAAAAAAATATATACATATATATTAATCACTGACGTATTTTCATTGCGTCACAATAAATGCACAAAATAAATATTTATATATATATATATAGAAACGTGTATTGGACATTTGTAGTAAACAGTGTCTACCTGTGGAGCAATAACAGAATTGTGGTAATAACCCTGACGTGACACTCTAGTCGATAACACAAAACTCCTCATCAAAGAGGTATACACTGCAGTATGAGTAAATGGTCAAGTAAAATATATATATATAAACATTAGGTAAATACAGATGCTCACTTGATTCTCAAAGGACCCCGAATATAAACAACTCAATAAATGGCACAATAAACTTCTGTGTAGGTTTATTTCATAAAGGAAAATACATACAATCAATTTAACTTGTATTTGATAAACATCGAAATCATGACAACGTATAATAGTTTGAATTTATATAATTATTTGTCTCTCAATCCTAAGCAGACTAATTACAACGAAATTAATTTTCACTGTTATTCTAAAATAATTATTTGAATCAATATTTATTTGTTGTTACAACATTCAATATTCGTTATATAATTTTGAGCTATCTGAACTCCATCTGAGTCTCTGGGCAGTATTTGGAACCTCTCTATGACTCTCTACACTATCTGAAGAATCTCTGATTCGTCTCTGACTATCTCTACAATTTTTTGTGAGAGATGAATCATCTCTGAGCGAGAGGTTTCAACTTATGAAAAAAATAGCCTCTCTGGAATAGAAGCGAATCATCTCTGAACGATATAGTTAAATGGCTATATTCTATAGGTAAACCATTTTTTAATTATTTTTTGAAAAATGGCTCAACTATAAAAACTGGCATGTGCAACTTACGAGACACCCTGTATAAGGCTTAACCATGGACTTTTATTTTCGTCAAAAATAAATTTATTTGTTTTGTAAAGGCTTATTTTTTTATCCTGGGACATAACACTCAAATATTGTATAAAATGTTTTTTTTTAAAGTTATATTTGATAAAAATCTAATTTTTTTACAATAGTTATTTTGCAAATAAATCAATCTTTTTATACAGTGTTTAGTGAGTTTCAGCTAGTACTGGTCTCGTTCAGCCGATGTATTCGATATTTGGTTGCAATATTAATTATAGTAAATAATTATATGAAGTGATAAAAATGATATCAATGATATAGTTTAATAAAAATGATTTAATGGATAGTTTTTTTTAACTGGAAAAAAAAATCCTTTTATACGAATAATTTTTACCTATAAGTATTTTGGACAGGATTGGATAAAGTTACTGTTTAGGATGTATTAAGGTTCACCTGATAATATTCTAGTCACGTGAAGGATTATGTCAGTTTGAATATTATAAACTATATACAAATATGGTAATTAAAATGATGTTAATTATCTAGTTATTAGATGTACCAAAATGACAATGTAGTTAGCATATAATATATATATAAATAGGTCATTATGTATATAAAATAATTAAAACATAGTTATAAGTTTTGAAATGTTAAATTTACATTAAGTCGTGATTTCATGATTGTATTATTATTTTCATACTGTATGAAATTTCATAAATTATAATCTTACACTTGATGAATAATTAACCCTTTAAACTTTGTAAATATTTCTATAATATTATCAGTCAAATTGTTATCATTAATTAATATATAACTGAATGTGTCTATCTATAAAATCAAATCATTATCTCAAAATGATAATTGTATCAAGTTTAAAATGTCAAAAGTTCAAGTGAAAATTATTAATGATTCTATTTGGCGCACAGTAAAAATATCAAAAATAAATCCGTAATATGTATAGCTAGGGAAAGAAAAAAACGAAAGAAAAAATTAAATATTTATTTTGAAAAACAATATTTTTTTTTCCTTTTTTATCAATAAAAATTTATATATTTATTCTGTATTAATAGCTATTGTATTTATTATATTTTGTTATTTTATTTCAAAGAAATAGCGAAAAATTTATAAACAGGAAATATTGATAAAATGATAATTTAAATCCTCATTTTAATCATTCAAAATATAATAAATATAACGATACCAATTGAATACATATTATTTTGATGTTTCGGTAATTTAAATAGTAATGGGTATATTAGTTCTATTATATGAATATTCAATTATTGATACACAAATGCCATATGAAAATAAGTTAATGGCAAATTGATAGAGAAATCATTTCCTTTTATTTTATTTCAACATTTAAGCGAATTAAAAGACAATAAAGTCATAATAAATACATATATACTGTATTACATATACATTGATAAAATAAATGAATACACACGCACACATGATAGTTATAAAAACATTCATACATACATTCAAATTCAGCTTTTGGATATGTCAGCAACGAAATCGGAGACGATATTATTTTCAAACTTCGACAAATGAATTAGCACACGATGGTACCATTGAAACCATTGAACAAATCTTTTATACATATACATATACGTAAACCTCAAGATATTCACCCGGATTTTAACTTTGATTAGTCAAGTTTTAAAATTTAGAAATTGAAAATAATTTAATTATCACAAAAATATTATAAATTAATTACTAATTAATAATTAGTACGATACTAAATTATTCGGGTATTCAAATTATTATAAGTCTTATTTTATAAAGTTATAACTATACATATTTTTATTTTTTTTAAATAATTGTAAGTTTATTTGCTTGTTTTTTGTTTTTTCTAAGTATCAATTTTTTTTATTATTATTTTCTACTTTAACAGCATTCTTTGAACTATCAGGGATTTTCGTTCAAATAAAAGTATTTTCTTTGTTTTTATTTATTTTTTTTTTGAAATAGTATCAATTGTCTCGTATTTATTTATAAAATAAAATTTTTTATTTACCCAGGTAAAAATCTAAGTCGATTTCCGACAGTAAACGCTCGCTGGACATCGAAAATCGAGCTCGAATCGACGTCCAAACGTTACACTGAAATCGCTCGATTCGACGTCGATCCAGAAGGAGCCTAACACAATTCCGCGGGCTTTGATAACATTCTGTGAGGAACTGCATATTCTTAATCTTCCTCACAGAATTTTGTGAAAGCTCACGTGTGAGGGCTACCTCTGGATCGACGGTCGAATTGAGCGTCTTTCGACCTCGATCCGAGCTCGATTTCCGATGTCCACCGGAGGTATTTTAGCGTAACGTTTCGACGTCCAACCGACATACTCACGGACGTCGGATCGAGCCCCAAGCTCGAAAATCGAGCTCAGATCGACGTCGAACGGAGGTTCAATTTTTACCTGGGTATCTATATTTGTAACATATATGCTTTTTTATAAACTTAATATACTCAAATTTTTTGAAATTGTAATAAAGAAATCAATTAAAAAATTAAAAAAAAAAGCAATATGGGATACTTAAAAAAAGAAAAAAAAAAATTATCACACAAGACTATTATGTTGAGGTAGGTATTTGTATGTTGGATAAGTGATAACTGAAGAAAATTTTTACTCTGAGTCTAGTTTAAAGAGGTGAATACATATCCAACTCTCACTAGAAATATAATCCCTCTTTCGTATTTTTCCTCACCTTTATACTTTTTTTCTTTTTCAAGGTATCTTATTTTTTCTTGGGTAGATTCAAATTATATTAAATTTTGGAATCATCTCAGTTGGGTGTCTATTTTCTCAACGATACTTATATCCATGTCAAAAGATTCAAATGTTAATACTAAAAATTTTATATATATATATATTATATTTTTAGTAATTCAAGAAGAATATAAATAAAAAAAAAAAAAAAATAAAGATATAATAATCGGATTGAATGGAAAATGTAAAAGAAAAAAAGAAATTATATTGGATATCCAATAAAAATATATAAAAAAATAACTAGGATGAAAAATGGAGTAAATTGATGGGCCAACTACTCGGATTCTTGATGTCTATTGTCCAGTGTAAGTCTCAGCTCAAAACCATTTGAGTACCCTGAGAAGGCTCCATGCATGTGATTGTTGTGATAATAAAAAAAAATGAATATTTTACAAAATTTATATTTATTTATTAATTTAAATATATTTTTACGATATATTTACGTGAGCTTCCTATTTGGAACATTAATTTTAAGTTAAAAATTATTAATTTTTTTAAACAATAATACAATCAGTCAATACGAATATTATATATACATGTATATGGATGCGAGTGGAAGTGATATATATGCGTAAATATTTATTGCTTTATCAAGTTCTTAACCCAAGGCTATACAACTTTGACGATGACTGTCAACCAATGACGTTGGGCCGTTGGTCACAGGCTTATCATTCAAATATGTATATAATATATATTATATATAGAATCACAAAAAATAAAATGAAAATTCACATTTCCTTTGTGTGGACCATCCCAAACGACATTGAATTTCATTAACTTTCCAAAAAACTGAAAAAATAAAATAAAAAAAATATAAAACAAATAGTCAGAATAAAAAATATTTGCGTCATAATATTCATGAATGCATGTGCAGATAAATTTTTTTTTTCTTTTTATTTTAAATTTTTTTTCTAAAGGAAATGGCAATAAAACGGTTTATAAAAAATATTTAAATGTTTGCTGAGCTAGTCTGATGAGAATATTAAAATGACTTCGCACCGTTTCTTTGTATTTTACAAACATCCCCGTCTGATTCCTTCTCAACCTTCTTAAACTCTTGTTTTTTTTTTTCCTATTTTCACCTCAGGCTATATAATTTTATTTTATATCATTTATCCACTTAACGGAAACTACTTGGATTCAAATTTTTATATAATTAATACATAATAATTGAAAATTACAGTATAACTATAAAGTTTTTGAGATAAAAAATGTTATTATTAACTTGTTGAAATGAACAGATATCAAATGTGTATATCAATTCATTTTTTTATTTGAATAATTTTATTTTAAATATGGAATTTTTTTTTTTTTGAGTCTACACTGAGCAAAAAAAGTTTTAAAAATTTTTTTTTTCGTTTTTCAATGAAGAGTTATGAGCGTGTTTTTAATAATAAAATGACGAATATTCGGGAGTAGACGAGATTTCATATGAATTTGATGGTGTGGTAGAGAAAAAATACGTCACATCGTTATATCACATTGTGTTGTGATATGAGTAGCATAAAAAAAAACTTTTTTTCTTTTTAAATTTACGAAAAGCAAAATTGTGTGCATAAAAAATGATGGTATCCTCGACTATTCAGTCATGCGACTCTATTCATCGTGTTTTTGAGTCTACGCGCCAGAGACATTTTACCCCAAAGATCTCTTCTACCCTTTGCAAAAAAAAAAAAAAAAGATAATAAAACTGAAAAAGAAAAAAAGAAAAGAAATCTCACGTGACGTTAGAATATATATATTGCAGAGAGGGGTGATCATGTGTGCTCTTGAGTTGAGGGTGCTTTTATATATGATTTTTTTTTTTTTTGCACACTCGTGCACCGTGCACACTCGTCGAACCTTCTTTTTCGAAACTTTTTTTTTTTACCTTGTATGCATTCTTTCTAATGGGGTAGCTTTTTCAGACTGTACCAAGCACCTGACAAAGTACATGGTCACGTTGCTAAAATTTTTTTTTTCAACTCGAAAAATATTTATACCAAAAAAAAAAAAAATTAATATTACACTAATAATAATAGTAATAATAATAATAAATGACATTCATTGTAAAATTAATTGAAAAGAAAAAAATGTCAATAAATATAGGTCATGCAGAAAAAGAATCGAATCAATTTTCGTTAATTGAAAATATTGTCTTATATGTGTATATTTATATATAAATAAATAAATTAATTTAAATGAAATAATCAATTTATTATAGAATTTGACATTTCTGGATTAAATAATTGATATTTATGTTTGTTTTTCTATATTATATTTGTTTAATTTATATTAACGTTTAGCGGATTTATCGTTGATATACATCAATCAAAATGAACTGTAAATAAACCCTAAAAGTAATTCATATATGTAATAAAAGTATTTTTCAAATTTTAAATAATTATTATAATTCAACTATATTTTATTCACTTGAGTTAATATAGTATAAAGTTGTATTGTCATGATAATAGTATCTAATAAGTAAGGCGTGGTCGTTTAATATATAGCGTGACGTACTTCGTTATGATATACGATTTATGCAGTATAACCATGACGCAGATTAAGCTCATTTTATGCATGCCACTATAATTCATCATATACAGGTGAAAATACAAGAGACGGATAAATTTGCAAGGTGGAAAACCAAATTCTATTGCGTGTAAATATAAGTATATGGATGAATGATGTGTATTGGAATATATTCATGTGGTTGTTTGGACGAGAAACATGAACCATTATCGTTTGCATATATACATACACAATTATATGAATTCACATGCTCCTCTTGGCAATAAAAAGTTTTCGAAATCAGCGTGTACAATGTTGAGATTTAGTTTGTCTATATATAACAATTCTATATTGAATTACGTTTGCAAAAATCCCTTTTAATAAGTTGAAAAAAAAAAACATGAAAATTAGTTTTCCAGTAATAAGAATAAAGTAGTGGTTTCTCTAAAAATGACTAAATGAGTTATTTATTTTTCACTATTTGAATTTTGCATATCCCAATTTTAAAATAGACTAGAATTTAACTATGAAAAATTATTAAGAAATTTATATGAAACAATTTATTAATGGTTACTCTTAGTTCTTATCGATTTTTAAATTTTTGCTAATTTGATTTAAATAATTAATTAATTTTAACTTTTTTGTTTTTAAAGACAGATCGATAGATAGAATTTAAATTAGTGTTATTTAATTGTTTTTAAACTTTAATATAAACTTGTTTTTTACATAATTTTAAATTTAAACTTGATAAAAATTATTTAGTTTATGCAGTGAGACAGTTTTCATAAATAGTAGATTGTTGTTTTAAAATTTTCAAACATTCATTGTATACAATGAAACTCTTCATTTTCTCATTCTACAATTTTCATACAACCCAATGAATTTTATCCCACTTGTGCATAGCTGCGACGAGATTAAACTCGACTGTCTCAACGCTGACAATTGACGTTAATATACATACGTATATTAACATACAATATTGTATACTTTTTCTGATTATATTTTCAAATGAATTCAAAATGAATAATAATTTCACACCAAAGTACACAACTAGTAATGTAGCATTGTGAAAGAAAAATTACACTGAGAAAAAAAACAAAAGCTGTCGAAAAAACTAGAGAAAAATTGTCGTGCCGCACAACAAAGTAAATGCGAAGTTGAAATTCAACAATACTAGTTGGTCAGATTTATAAATTTAGTTTTGCTGGTACAACAGTTTTTGTTTATCGGTTTAGTAAAAATTGCCGGGCTGCATAACAAAATTTGTTATGCTGCAAATAAAAATTATTAAATATATTACAATTTTTGTATTTATTTTTACAATTTTTATTTTTTCATTCAACACAATTTGATATTGAATAGACGAAAATTCCATTGATCCTTTATTTATTTATTTTTCATTTTAGAATAAATTTTTATTTTGATAATCAAAAATTTCGAATCCATCGAATATATATGTTTAGAAAAAATAAATTGAAAATACAATTTTTTTACTTTTATTTATATTTATCAACATTGATTTTCTTACTTTTAAAATTTGACGTAAAGATTTTTTTCTAAACATAGAGAATTAAACATATAGGTTATGTATTATCTTGGGGTGCCGCGCGCTCTATCTATAGGCCTCCTCTGCTTCATTTCCCCGTCTTTTCCTATACTTAGGTCGGAAGATTATTCATAAATAAAGTACTACATTCATATACATATATTCTTGCCACTTGCTTAAAAGAACTTAAAATCTAATTAAAGAGATTTCTCTTTATTATTATTGTACTTTAATAATTGTTCATTATTTTTCCCATTATTATTTGTAATTATTAGTAACAAAAATATAATTAAAAATAGCATATGAAATTTGTCTTTTTACGACAAGTGTCCAATAAATAATAATTATTTCTACTATTTTTTTTCATTTTTTATAAACTAAAATTTATCACACATCAAAATTTTAGTTAATTTTTATTCAATATCAATTATAATATAAAATGCTAAATCCTGTGTTTTTTATTCAGTTATTATTTGATAATAATATTATTAACATACTACAATCTCGAATATTACAACAATATTCTGTATTTTCAGTTATTATCTATTAATAATAATATTTATTAATATACTAATTCATTGATTCTTTCTCGAATTTCAAATATTATACAGCATGATTTATTCGGTGTTTTCCCCAGTTATTCTATTTAATAACACTTGAGATTGATGTTTCAAAAATATAATCTTATGATATGCATTATTAAAAAATCTTTATTTTATATTAACAAATAAAGTTATATTATAGTGTATTGCTGCAGCTTTGTGTCAATTTGACACGTTGAAAAGAGACAGAAAGCACAATCACCAAACGACTCATGCGCATAAAGATAAAGCCTGTTGTGGTAATTTAGTTGAATTTTTTTACTTTACTTATTAAAAAAACTTTTCGAATTTCAAAAAATAAAAAAAGAGTTGAGTGCACTAGATAATTATGAAATACACCCACTGCTAAATTCTTAGAATTATTTGACGAGTAGTCTTTGAAAAAAGTTATTTTGAAATTTTTTCAAACTCTCGAAACATAACTAAGCCATCTGTGGCGTCGTGTTTATCGATCGAAAAAAAATTTATGGATGTAAAAAACGAAATAATTGCAATAACTAATAAATAAAATAATATAAAATAAATTTTATGATGTATAAAAACAGTTTGGATCAGGCTGGCCTTATTAAGGATAAGATATAAGGTTTCCCTGACCTAAACTTGATCACGACGATCTTGAAAAAAATACTAGTATCGAAATGTATATTTATTGATCAAATCTTAATCAAGTTTTGATCAGACTTCTCGTGTCGAAGCAACACTGATCAAGTCTTGATCACGTCTCGAAGTTAGATCAAGCTAGCCGGACCAGATTTCCACTCGGGTTTCTACTCGGGAATGTCGCCAGATTTTGTAGTTTGTAGAACACACATAGAAGAAAAAAACTGTTTTCAGATTTTTTTTTTATCAGATAGAGTTAATTTTACTATAAATCATTCAAAATATGTAAGAAATATGTTAAACTTCATGAAACAAGTGTAAAACATATGTATAAAAGAAAAAGAGAAAAATTTCAGTGAATAAAAAAAAAAACCACATAATTAGTAAAATTTTTTTGTTATTAAAAATTAATAGAGGTTAAAAAAAGGAAAAAATTTAAATAATTCGTGCTAAGTACAAATGTATGTGTTTCAAAAAGCTTGAAAGACTTCAATGATATAGTACGTGACTTATTTTAAAACAAAAGAATGTTATCTTCCTCATCATTTTCAACTCGGTCCTTTCTTATTTCTTTTTTTTTTTTGTTTCATATTAATTTTTTCATGTTTTTACAAATATATATATGTATACAGTAATTAATCTCAGTGAAACTTCCGTACTACAACCTCGCACTTGACACTCTATAAAAAAAAATAAAACTAAAAGAAAAACAAATAGAAAGACAGACAGTTAAAAATAAAAGAAAAAGTTATCATTACTTTTTATTCGTTATGAAGAATGGGGATGAATTTCCGCAAGAACATATACATGGTGTGTACATATATATGAAGAAGGGTGTATCTGAAATTGCGTAGGAATTGAGGCGGTAAATTTGATTCGTCTGGAAAGGGCCTAAAAGGAAATGAAACCGGTTACAAATCGCACAACTGCAATTTTCGTTTATAAAACCATCAAATATACGTGAATTGAAAAGTAAAAAAAAAAAACGTAAGAGGGAATAAAGATCGTTTCACGATATTATTCAGCTTCCGGGGATAAACCGAGAAGTCACATTCTATACAGAAATAAATCATTCAATAAGGAGAGAAGGTACATTATTATGATTATGGAATTTTTTTTTGTGAACTAAAAAAAATTGTAGAATGAGTAAATTGTCAGAAAACTGAAGTGACAAGTGGCAGATTAACAATTGAGATATGAAGCTGACGAGATTAGTCCGATAAATTTCATCCACTATCCACTATGTAGCCTCAAGGGCTTGTGTTTGTTTTTTTTTTTTTTTTTTTTTTTTTTTATTTTTTATCTTTCTTCATTAAGTTTTTCTAAAAAAATTCAGTTCAATTTTTTCAATTTTTTCCAACTCTTTTTTGTTCATCCTGCTTCTGACATCCTATCATTTTGATGATGATGTTCTAAAAAAAATTAATTATTACTTTTTTTTTTCGACCCAAAAATATATAAATATCGAAAAAAAATTAAAAACTATTTCAAGAATTGAACATATTTTTAACTATTAAATGTGTTCTAACATATTTATATATAAAAATGAGTGATCAAATCGAATAGATTTGCTTCAACAAATTTGTTTAATCAAATAATAAATATTAATAACATAAATTATTGAATATTCATTCACGTTGTTATACACTATATTTTACAGATTATATTCAAAACAATTATAAATTATGCATTCAAAATTAATTTAGAAAATATTTTATCTAACAATCTATTGTTTATATATGAAAATATAAAATATGTCATGATAGATAACTTATATATGTTTAAAATATATATATTGTAGGTTTTTGTTTTTTTTATCTATTTTTGATAGTTTTAGAGAAATAAAAAAAAACTCTAGAATTGGCAAAAAAATCCTTATACTTGAATTTCTTTCTCGGAAACCGCTGATAAGAGAAAAAAAAAACATGATGCCGTCACTAGATTTTCATTAAAAAAAAATTAAAAATTAAAAAAAAAGGAGACGATATTTACGACATTCACAATACGCCACGGTAATGCGTCCGACGATACTCTTATTTATAAACTGATATATCTCATATGAATTCAATAAATTTGAATATTCATAAATAAAATTGAAAATTAATATTAATATTGAAAAAAAACTATTGGGTCATAAAATAATCCTTTAACTAAGCAAGCTAAAATTTGTAATTTATCATCAGTATCTGATATTTCAAGGTATAAAATTATGTATATAAATTCATTTGAACATTAAATAATATATTTATATTATAATTTATTTATTTATTTTCTTTTTACTAATTGTGTATTATAAAAAGTGTTACATCTGTTAATGATCATGATGATAAAAAAAGTTGTTCATCAACAACATCACAATAGAGCATGCACACAAATCATCATGGTTCTTTAAATACTATTGCCGCTAAAATTGCTTTGATGACAAATCAAATTGAAAACAATTTGATAAATAAAACGATAAAACTTGTAAAAAGACAATATAATAAAACTATGTAAGTAAAAAATTTTTTTTTAACTTATTTTTTTGTTTAGACAACTCGAGGAGCCATCAACCAAAAAAAAAAGAAGAACTACTTTCATCATCATCATCATCAACAACAACTAATGTTGATTTATCAACAGCACCAACTCGTACATTACCACCATTATTATCAATAACAGCAACAACCACAGCAAATCTTAACCCATCAACAGTACAAACAATAACATTAGCATCATTAATATGCAAAGATTGTAATAAAACTGGTCATGCAACGAGAAGGTGTCAATTTTGTAAGAATTACAAACTAAATCCAATTGAAAGAAAATTTGGTATCAATACTAATTTACATAGATACACAATACAAATGGGTCTAAATACCCTTTGTTATGATGAGTTAATAAAAAATGAAATAATAGATACAATAAAAGACATGTCTAGGCTTTCATTAGGAAAAGTCTTTACATTTAGAATATCTTTTGCGACATCTTGTACTAACGGATGCGAACAGTTTCATGGTGGGTATAACGTAGGGTTCAATGTAAATGAAGCTGTGAACTTCGTGGATCAGAATTTCATTGGATATTTGAAAAGTTACACAAGTTGTAGCTGTGATAATTGTTATCTAAGGCTCAGTGGTGAAGGATTATATAAGCGATTTTATACACGAATTTTAAATAAAGACTATGTACATGGCAAAAATCTTTGAATGATTTAAAAAAAAGGCATAGACAAAATGATTGAAAAAAATAAAAAAACGACGCTTACTCAGCCTGTCGTAGAAATGTGGTTCAATTTTGTAGTGAATGAAAATTCAGATAACACCATCCAGAAAGATCTTCAATAAATTTGTCAAAATCAACAAAAATCAAGTTGACACTCTGAATAAAAATCTAAACGTTATGCATCAGAATACAAGAACAAATTCACAGAAAAATTGTCGATAATAATATGAAAAATTTCATATGGAGGAAAATGAGTTTATTGCCATAAAAAACAAACTGAGAACAATAAAATAAAAAGGTAAATGTTATAAAACGAATAATTATAAAAAATGACGACTGCCAATGATAACTTACGTCTATTTAAATTCAGTACCATTTACCAAAGTTTTAGAATTTGAGTTGTATTAGTTTGAAAGAAAACTGGTCTCAAAAATCTCAATTTTGTTACCGATATGTTGAACCTCTCATTTGAAAAAATTGAAAATGAAAATGATGGGATATTTTTAAAAATGAAATTTCAGAAATTAAAAAAAAAAGTGATGTAAAACTTACAAAACAAAACTGCGATGTTTACTATCAAAATGTGACAATCAAAGTTTGCAGTTTAAAATGCGGTTCGTTCATTTTAATTTTTTCAGTGTATTGATAATGTTAATACTGATATATATAAAAAAAATATAAATATTAATGATTATTCAAGAATATATGCATTTGATCTAGGCGTGATATATCCTTTAGGTGGTACTTGTGTTGATAATATTGACGACATTGGGGATAAAAAAAAGAAAAAATTATATTACTAAAAGCAACATCCTGGCATTATAGAACTGGTCAGCATCATCATAGTTATAAGCTATGTAATTTAGGATATGATGAACTCGAAAAATATCTTCAAGATTTACAAAAAATAAAAGAATTTAAAAATATTAATGTTGATGATCCATTTAATTATATTAATATTACAAAACGTAGATTGAAATGGGTTGATGAATGGCCATCAATTTTTGAAAGAAGAAAAATTGCACAGCTAACATGGAATGCTAAAACTAATGATAGACAAGAAACAGCAAGTTTTATTAATTATATAAAACTCGGTCAACATAATCATCCTAATAAAAAAGATTTACCACAATATAACAAAACCAAATATAAATATTTTAAATACGGGCCAACAACTGAAACACAAACCTTGAGAATTAACTGAAAAAATGAGTTTTCACAAAAATTAAAAAATAAAAATTAAATAGTACCATTAGTAGCAGCTGATCAAGAAATTTAAGAAAAAAAAACAAAAAGAAGAAAAAAGAAAGAGTTAAATTGCTATTAAAGACTGGCAAAGTATTGGTATTTATTAGACGAGTTGAAACTCCACCAGACATTAAAAGACATGTCCAAGCACCAATATGTCGTTTGACAAGAAAATTGCTAAAATCTCCAAATGTTGATATTGTATTAGTTAATGAATATAATACCACAAAATTATGTTGTTTTTGTCGTAAAAAATGCTTCATCAGTATGTCACCAGATCGATATGTACATTGTAAAAATTGTAAAATAGTACATTAAATTTTACAAAAACATTATGAATTTAGGGTTTGTTGATAATGACATAAAACCAAAAAGTTTTATGAATATATCTTATCGGCCTAAATATAATAAAATTGATAATATAAATAATTCATAAAACGTTTTATACAATTGACATATACTTATATTATTAAAAGAAAAAAAATATAAAATTAAGCGTAGAAAAGGCTGCATTGTAATTTTCCAAGTTCTTGACAGTTGCATGTAGTTTTTTTTCTACGTATGACCAAAAGGTTGCAAATGTTTAGTCGAGAGATTGAGGCACACATATGATTCCAAAATATTTAAAATATTTATGTAGAAATTTAAGTTTTTTTAAATTCGAAATTCAATTATAGAATAGAATACAAATGATGTTGAAAAATGTAGTTTTTTATGGAAAAAAATAAAGAACTTTTATATATAAAAAAAGTCCTTTATGGGTGTTTTAGTTTGAACATAAGTCTTCGAAGGAAACGACTTAGAATGCACTTTACTTGGTAGTTTGTAGTTTACTTGCTCTTTACCTCCATCAAGCCTCACTCACTGTCTAGGTCATATGTACCACGATGGTGGTGCTTGTATATTTCTATATACAACTGGTGCTTTCGACTTTCAACCCAAGCACCTAAATAGCTCTCACATACTGCTGATGCTACTGAAGTAGAAGCCATAAGTGTCCACTCCATTTTTTTTTTCACTATTTTATATTAATATAATCATTTTATTTTACTCTACTAATTATTCGTAGAACACTTAGATGACAGAAAAAAAATATTTAATTAAATAATATAAGAATCACACCAATAGCTTTTTGAAAAAAAGAAATCATCATTCTTCCAATAATATTATGCTTTTTTATAATATCAATATAATTTGAGTCTCTGAATACATTTTTTATACTATGGTTTTTTACTTTTTTATGGGTAAACAGATTGATTTATCCAGAGTTGAAAATACTGTTTCAAATATGATAGAATCAAAAATATATAGAAAAAAATAGTTCCATCTGAACGTATGAATATTATTTCCAAATGTAAACATTTATATATGTGTATTCTTAACGAATATATACATATATATTCGTCGGATAATGGTGAAAGCGGGAAAGTTTCATCGAAATGGTATAGAAACTAATGGAATAGTGAGTGAAGTAAGTAGGTACCGAGATCCATGGATATTCGATTCAATGAGATTCGAGTGACTCATGTATGCACATATAGCCGACAATCTGAGTTCACGAAGATACGTCAGAGACTTGTTCTATTGACTGGAGAGACCATCAACCTATATATATTCATTTTCATCCTCTCAAAATTTTCAAGTATACACATCTATAATATATATATATATTATGTAGATCGATACACAAATTTCCGATTTTCAATTCTCATGTCGTGTGGTTTATTCGGGTGTCAAATCTACTATAAATTATATATATATATATATACATTATACACACATAATATATCTCAAATTCTTGAATTCGACGATCCAATCATATTGTCATCCGTTCAATCTAATTTGAAAATTAAATTAATTTGCTAATCATCATCAAAAATTCAAACAATAATTTCAACAATTAGTATAATAATTCTTAAAATTTTTATTAATAATATAAATTTTTCAATTATCGAAATTAATAATACATTATCAAGTTTATTTCCAACTATAAATATTATAATAAAAAATTTTAATTTGTTTTTCTTTTCTTTGTAATTGTAACAATAAGTTCAATTTGTGTATAATGAATGAGGGAGTATACCATGTTTGAATATAATAAATTTTCTATTTAAATATTTGTAGAGAAAAAGCCATGTGCTGAATGGAAGCTGATACTAATGAACAATTATCAATAGCGAGAATATATACATATATGTAGTATAGTGACGCTACCGCTAGATAGTGTGAGTGTCGTTTGTGACATATGCGATCACATTTGACAGTAGGAACTGGCCGTTATCTGTCAGAATGCAGGCAAGGCTGAAGAGCGTTTAATGAAACGTCCTTGGCTGTGCTTGCAATGTTGAAAATCACGAGTATATATCTCCAATACTATAGAATATTCTGTACTGCACATCCGCACATATAATATGTATATATATACATTATATTAATAATGTTTCAAAACGAGACGATGATGCTAAAACACTTTAGATGTGTAAAAACTCCGTCACATGTATATTTGGCCTGACATATAATTTATCATATGTCTCTCATGATCAAATCCATTAGTCAGGTAATATTCTTTTTGAAAAAGAATTATAATTTAGTTTGAAAATTGAAGAAAACTTGATTCACTACAGCTATATGCAGATTGAATATTCTATTATTTTTTAATAATTGAATTTTCATTGGTTAATTATTAAATGACACTAAAAGAGGTTAGTGACCTGACCAGACAAATGTCATCATGATAATTTAATTTTTCGAATGGAAATTACTAATACGAATATCAAATTCTCTACATTTAACTATTTTTTGTTAAAATTTGTTTTTTTTACTTCATTATTTTAAATTATTGCCGTCAGTTATTTTCTTATTTTCAATAAATGAAAATATGCTGAAAATTTATTTTTCATTGTTAAAATAATACTATAAAACCTATTTTTGATGTAATTTTTAATGTGCTTTTATAGAATGCACTCAAGTTTATTACATTACTGTATATACTGGTATTTCATTGAAAAGAAGACACCATAACAAAAATATTTCATAATTAAGTATTTAATATTTAATTATTTATTCGGAAAACAATTACCTAGTAGCTAAAGAAATTAGCCTTTGAGCTACATCTCATGTGAAAACATCTAAGAACTATCATTGTCATCACCAGAATCATCACCTGTATTGTCATTGTCGTCTAAATCATCATTGTTATCAAATTTTTATTTAACCTCAACTATTCAATTAATAATACGTATTTTTTTATAAACCACCAAATATGAGAACCACTTTCTTATACTGGGTGGAATGGGCTCATACACACTCTAGTATTGTGTAGAAATGACGTATATTTTACGGAAACATTCAGTGCTCAAATTGACTCTAATTTCTACCTGGTACCGCCGTATAGAATTTTTTAACAACAATTTAAATTTTCAGTTTTTTTTTCGGAATAAAAATTATTAAAATAAAGTAATACGAAGAATATTTATTAAAATTTAGGTTTTCAGTTTTGAACAATTATTTTTTATTTGTTTGAAAAAAAAGTTGAAAATAATTAAAATTTTCAATTGAAAATTTATTTATCGTATTTAATATGGTTTGAAATAAAATAACAAAATAAATTAATTGAAAACATAAACTGATTTAACTGTCACTCAATTTTGTTCGTTATATTGTTATATATTTATATATATATTTGTTCAGTGGTAAAGAGATTTAATACAAGTTTTCCAAAACATTCACTGAACATATATAATCTATAATGAATATAAAACTAATTAAAGTACTTGATAAATTTTACCACCACTGAATTTATGGATATTTTTTTTTGTCAACAAAACACAAAAAAAAAAAAAAAAACGTATATTCTTTATGTTTGCAAATATACTTAAAAGAATAAAAAAAAAATGTCTTTTCGGTAAAATATAAGTATATATATAATATATTATATATATTGAGAAAAAACACTAATAGAAAAAGACTGAAATTTTTTTTACAAAAACCAAGAAATATAGTAATAAAGTTGAAATTATCTTACGCTCCGTCGAGCTGATGCACATATACATCATTGTATACAAAAAATACTAGATGATTTTATATATGTCGAACAAAAGAAATACTCAAGACAGGAGTTGACGCAGCCAGGATTTTCAAATTTTTAAAAGTTTTCTCAATATATCGTATATGCTTTTACTTGTCATGTCAGCTTCAAAACAATCACTTATACATATAGTACACTTTTTTTTCTTTCTGTTGCTATATAAATAAGCAGAAAGCTTTTCTTATATCCATATATATATATATATATCGGATATTATATCCATTATATTTTCTACACGATCATCTTGCGCAATATTTAAACTGGTTGCTGACATGATGATGAAATATTAAAAACATGGAATAAATATTAACAAAAACGGATATTTTTTCAGTGGAAGAGTTATAAGTAAAAATGTCAGTAATAAAAGAATATTGGTATTTTATAATAAAAATGTGATTAACAAATGAATCACATAATGTGATTAATAAATCAATTACATAATGCAAATAAAAATGAAAGCACGGTTTTGGTTGTCGTGAATGTGTGTACTTGCAAACATGTTTTATTATATAGTACTTATAATTAAGAAACATCTTGCGTTCAAATTTTCGATTGATCCAAAAAACATTCATTTATTTATTAACATATTAATTTCTACCATTTGGAAATAGTTCACTGTTTGCCACCAGATGCAATGTTGAATAAGTCAGATTCTTATAAAACGTGAAAGTGGAAACACTTCAGTCTTCAAGTTGAATGCAAGAAGTCCATGTAATATTTCAATAGAAGTAGTAAAACATAAATAAATAAAAAATGCATTATAATAAATAATAAAAAAACTGAACATTGAAAAAAACAGAAACTTAGAAAAAATAAGAAGTCCCCCGCCAGGAATCGAACTCGGGTCTTTTGCTTTGACCTCTAGACCACGGGGCTTCTTAATTTTTCCAAGTTTCAACCAGTTGACACCGATGTTTATCTATTCGTCATTCATTAAAAAAAAAAAAACAAAAAATATAATAAATACATTATATATTATTCAAAAAGTTATGAGGAAAAAAAAATATTGACAAAAGTTGAATAGAAGAAAAAGAATGATAAAATTTTTAATAACAATAATATCAATATTAATAATAATAAAGACATACAAAAGACACTTGGCAACAAATTGAAATAAAAAATGAAAACAAAAAAAAAATGTTTACTCAAGTAATGTCAGCAATTTCCTTGGGGAAACAACACCAACAAAGTTCTCTTTAGTTTTTCCAGTGAAATACGAAACATTTTTTCCAACTTGAAATGCTTCTAAATTATCTGTCAGATGAAATGAAAGAAAAAAAAATTAAGGTGACAATTTATATATACTCTATACGTATAAGCCGATGTAATTTAAATTTCAGTTAACTTCAAGATTTAAACAATAAATAAAACAAAATTCAAAAAGTTGTTTGATATCATAGTCAAAGTATATCCCCGAGACAAAATTTTTCTGCCCGAGTGAAAATCTGGTCAGACTCAACGGATTTGATATCCGATCCTGATCAAGATTTGATCAAGATACTCGATCTCATCTTGATCAAGTGAACCTGGTCAAATCTTGATCAATAAATGATCAAGTTAAACACTTTAAAATAAATTTATTTTTAAAACAATTTTCCTGTTCAAGATGTTATCAAATATCTATCATCTTCCTTACACTCTCTTTTCTCAACAGCAATGAATAAACAGGTAATAAATGAAAGAGGTCAAGTTAATTAAAACAAAACAACATCAAGTTGATCAAGTTTCGAGTAAGCCACTTGATCAAATCTTGACCAGGTAGCTTGATCAAGTCTTGATCCATTTTTGCGTTACGTTTTTATCAATTCTTGATTGAGTTGCCTGATCAAAACTTGATCAAACTTTTATCAAATCTTGAACTGAATTTCCACTCGGGTGAACTCTATCTGAGTCTCTGGGCAGTATTTGGATCCTCTCTATTACTCTTTACAGTATCTGAAGAATCTCTGATTCGTCTCTCACTATCTCTACAATGTTTTGTGAAAGACGAATCATCTCTGAGCGAGAGATTGAAACTTGAAAAAAGCATCTTTGGATGCGAGAGAAATCATCTCTGAATGAGAAATCCTGACTTAGAAAAAAAAGTGTATCTATTCCAGAGACAAATCATCTTCAAACGAGAGACCGAAATCGAAATGGACGAATTTGCGTTTTTTTTTAAATGTCTCTTATGTTTGAGTACGTAAGGTTCCTGATTTTAAGCCGAAGGTCCTTGGTTCGAGTCTAGGTCGGGTCATCAAATTTTTGCTATAATAATTTTCCGCAGTAACTTAGTAATTATATCAAAGAGTATCTGAAAACTCTCTGACGTAGAGTCTCTTGATTCTTTCTGTGAAAGCACTCACAGATAGTATTTTCAGATATAAAGAGTGATTTCTCTCATTCAGATAGCTGGAAATTTTGTCTCTGCTAGATTTCTTTTTAGTCGAATCATAAAATATAATATCCAATAAAAAAAAACATCTCACATCATTTATATGAGTACAAAACACGTTAGTTATTATAAAAATTTTATAAGCATTGATAGACAAAGAGAAATTTCTTAAAAAATTTATTGCAATTTATAAATGGTAGTAAAACTGATCTACATATCAAGAGTTTTCACTTAATGAACAATTTTTGTTGTTGAGTAAAAACTAATTAGTCACAATATTGAAATAACTTATTGTTAATTTTTGAAAATTAGAGATGCACACGAGACGAGACGAGACGAGATTTGATCGAGTCTCGTCTCGGTCTCGAAAAATGACCAAAATAGCAGTCTCGTCTCGGTCTCGC
>JAPYYR010001217.1:0-18177 GCA_030523065.1 Aphidius colemani | reverse complement strand
AAAAAAACAAAAATAAAAAAAAAAAAAAAAAAAAAAAAAAAAAAAAAAAAAAAAAGAAAAGAAAGCATTATGAACGACGCAATGGATCCAACATGTGCTCACACTCAAATATAAGACCGTGAGGTGGCTTTTCATTTATCCCATTTTTGCAATCATTTTTTTTTTTTTATTTTACCTTTTCAACTTTTGCAGCTCTCACACTCGTTCGTGGCCCATTGAGAACCGAGGGCATGAGAGTAAATTTATAAAAAAATAAAAAAATGAAAATATCGATAACAGAGAGAAAAAATTAAAGTGAGGCAATGGTAAAAGGATTTTCAATTCGGGTATATGCATATATGCGTGAAGTTGGCCTCTCGTCAACTGATTCTTTATGTACCTTGACGGTAGCCAACACGACACGAAAATAAAAAATAAATGTATAAATAGTTATGAGTATACACGAAAGGGTAAAAAATAAAAGTTGAAACTGCACAAAGAACAAAAGTTTGATAAAAGGGATGAAAAGTGAATACGAGAAACTCACGATCGATACACAGCATCCGGAAATGCATTGAGATAGCCTCACCACTGTCACTATGTTTTCAGCTTTCGAGCTACAAATGTTATCAATCATATGCAACAAAAAATAACAAAAAAAAAAAAACGAACAAACAAACAACAACAAAGACGACGTGATTTATCTATCAAATCAATATTGGAGATATTGAAAAATAAAAAAACCTTTTAATTAAAATAATAACAAAAAATTCATGCATTACTTTGTGATGAAATTATTTAAAATTAATGATAAGATAATTTATTTTTACGACAGACATTAAAAAAAATTGTCACGAATTAAATTATGCATTTCGGTCACAAGACTTTCATCAATTTAAATTTTTATGAGCATTTTGAACATTTTTTTTTGTGATAATACGTGATAGAAGAGGACACAATGGTAAACAAACCGGAAGTAAAAAACAGTTTGAGGTAATACACGAGTACTAGAAATTGTCATGACACGTCGTATAAACTCCAGGCGGTGTTTGAGAAGGACACAAACCGCACGCTTGTCCGCAACAAAAGAGAACATTTGCTCCAAGGTTTGAGTTTTATCGTTTCGGGTCACGAATACACTTTCCAGTTGGGGTTTATCTCGAGGGATTAAACGATTAAAAAGACTTGATATTTTATTATTTTTTTTTATTTGGCTTCAAAAAATCCCATGTTTTCAAATTACTTAACTCGATTTATCATTCATGTTTTCTATTTATAATAAAATGATATTAAATTTATATTTTACTTGAAAAAAATGACAAAAAAAAAGAAAAAACTATTTTTAATTATATTATTAATTAGTAATAAATTAAATTAAATTATTTTTTCATTTTTTGTGATGATAAATCATCTAAAAATGTCAGATATTGTAAAAGTAATCAAATATTTATTATAAAAGTTTAATTAAATTTTGATTAAATCTATTATTCCAGATGGGTTGAATTTAAAAATAAATATAAATTGATAAAACATTTTATCAACTTGTATTAATTGTTTATCAAAAAAAAAATAAAAAAAAAATATCTTTGTTCTTTGAGATTTATTAAATAACAAAAAAATTTAATATTCTCACAGTGAGATTAAGAAAACGACATTTTATTTTATTCTTCAAAGACTTTTAATAATGAATTTAAAATTATTTTTCATATTTAAAATTAAGTCATCAAGTTAATGCAATTTTATTAAAAATATTTATCATTATTTTTAAATAAATAATTGAGTTTAATAAACTGTCAACTAAAATTGTCAAGTTTTGTTCTTTAAAATCTTATTTTTCGTTTAATTTTGTTAATTGATATTTCGTTGAACAAATACTGCTATTATAGACAATTACAATTAAAGAGTCCAGGTGAAATGTCAACATTGTAGAACAAGACGGTCGGATGATGGTATGTATATGGCCAATAAATATAGCCAAGATTTATCTTGATAAACCAACTTGTATATAACTTGAAATCAAAGCAAATATACTAGTAAATGCCCTGAAGGAATATCAAAGTTCAAAAGGAGAATGAGACTGGGTGAGATGGTTAAATCAACTTACGATATGAATGTTTCACCACATCGTATGAATATAACCCTAATATGCCTCAAGATGGTTATATTTTTCAAAACTAAATACTTGAAAATTGGGCAATAATTTTATGTACATATTGCTACAAATTCACTTGATAATGTAAACAACTTATCGAAGCATCAAATAATTAAATCGAATTATTGCTGTAGTTGGTATTTGTACGAATAATTAAATGAAAAATAAATAAATAATGATAAAAATATTTAAGCTAAAACTTCATGGTTCATAAAATTTTCTATTGAGTTTATATGGTCGCAATATTGAAGGGTTTATATGTGCAAGCCCGAATTGCAGGATTTAAAGGTGGTCAACATTTATGTGTATAATTATAGGTACCAATGAGTTACCAACGATCCGGATATTGCAATTCATATATATATAGATGCTCGTTGATCCGTGTACACTCGACCAGAGCGACCAAAACGTATTTAAATATTTATGTATATATATGAGTGTTAAACGTTAATGCACGCGTAATTTTCACGAGGTAAATCTCTTCACCTGGATTTTCGGATGAAGTTGAATAGCGAAGCATTGTGCGGTATATATTATTTTAATCCATCCAAAGCATAAACAAAGCACAAGCTTATTTTACCGATCGGCATCGTATTAACGGCTACATCATGGACAATCATTTTCTCTGTTTTCTATATGTGATATTTTCAATATAACTGTATTTTCATGTTCATATTTGGGTCTTTATCAACCAGCTATATTTACGTACCATCGAGTATATAATTTTCATCGACAATCACAAAGTGCGTATCATGTATGAATAATATTTCAATACATATTTATCATGAGAAAAGCTGTTTAAATATGAATTTTATTGGTAATGTTTTTAATTATCTAATACGTGAATTTCATATTTCAACTGTGGTGAATTTATATTGATCGATATTGTTGAAATTGCAAAATTATTATTTATCAAATTTGAGAATAATAGGATGTCGATGATAATAGATGATATGTTGATATGAATCAAATGAAAAATAATCATGTATTTTTGTTGA
This sequence comes from Aphidius colemani, assembly GCA_030523065.1. NCBI lineage: Eukaryota > Metazoa > Arthropoda > Insecta > Hymenoptera > Braconidae > Aphidius > Aphidius colemani. The sequence goes on along the minus strand of JAPYYR010001217.1, from coordinate 15,048 downwards.
GAATAAAACTTGATAAAACTCTTTACTTGCAGCAGATAAATCTATTTTTACTGAATTATTATTGTGATATTTTTTCGAGCTGATAAAGGAAAAAGTATCTAAATTATGCAAATATGCAATATTTTATTGATTTATTTATATGAATATTCTGTTTGATAAATAATTTATTTATTTTTTCGAATATTTTAAAGCAAAAAAAAAAAAATTTATTTGTATTTTATAATTTTATTTCAGTTTAATGGAAATATAAAATAATTATAAATAAGTTTTGTTTGTGATTTTCATTGAGGTTTGGTTAAATGATAAATTTAAGAAATGTTGGGTAAAAAATAGAGCAACAATTGCAAATTTGTAATGGCGTAATTTTAAATTTTCAAACTAATAAATGTTGTATGTTGAAGTGTTATTCACAAAATTTTCCAGTTGAATAATGATTAATTAATGAATAATTAAATTTGTCGTGTGGTGATCGAGGAATGAGAACGAAAAACGTAAACATTATTTTCCATGTATTAAATGTTATATATTCGGCATTTGTTCGTTTAATTTTGGTCGGAATCACGCAGGGCTCAGGATCAATAAACAAATATTTTATATTTATACCTCGTGTTTTTGTGTAATTGATATAAATGTATTTAATTATTTTAATTTTTATCAAATTGTTATGATTTTTTTCGAGTAAATATCCGTAATTAATTGTGCATTATTAAATGACAATAAAATAAAAATTGATACGATTGAAATATTGATGTAATGAATTTGAAAAAAGGGATATTTATCAATTTTTTGATATTCATTCAACTCGTGGGTATTTTTCTTCTGGCAATTTTAAAAAGAATAAAAATTATTTACCTGATTTTTTCCCTTGAGAACGAGAACATTGGTCACACGTCCAAAAGGTGCACCAAGATAAATGATCTCGGATTCTGAAACATCACTGGCAATGTTCCTTATGTGAATTACCCGAGAAGGCTTTCCACTGTGGGTTTTATCAAGCTTAGCCTGAAATAATAAAAAACAAAAATAACATTAAATTTATAACCAAAAGTAGATAAATAAATAACGACCATTTTTTTTTTTTAAATTAAATTTTTGTCGTTTCATATGACAATAAAATTTGAGTCATTAAATTAAAAATCATTCTTTTCAAATTTCAATAATGAACAATAACAGTTACAGAAAACGTATTAAAAAAAATATAATAAAAATATATTTGAATATAAAAATTAATAATAATGAAAAAATTTTGAATAAAACCTTTTCCCAGGTCGTTTTTTTTCCCACAAAGTTGATGCCTCACATAACCACATCACAAAAAATAAAATGAAAAAAAAGAAAAAGCCAATGAAATTTTATTTTTCATGCATGATAAAGTAATTTCATGAATGTATGTTAAATCGAAACTTTACCCAGAGGCCGGATTTTCAATCATGCTTCAATCTCGTCATTCTCAAAACTCGAGGTATATCATTTTTAGTTTTATCATTTTTTCTACAGAATATACAATTTAATTTTCATAAAGACAAGTAAAAATCTTTCAATTTAAAAATATAAAAATTGGTGCAATTTTTTTCTAAAGAATTTCAAGCACTGAGCTTTTTTTTTTTTGGATCAATTTTGAGTAGTTATTAAGCCACGAGGAAATAAAATTCAATTGCTTGGTGAATGACACTTTGTATCGTTGGTGACATGACAAGGCCACTTTTTTGACTTTATCCGAGTACTTATATTTTATTGGCGTGGGTACTTGATCTACAGAGACATTTAGATTACGCCGATACATAAATATATGCCCTTCAAATTTATAAAGATATTTCAACTAAAAACTCAACAGGTTAACTTTTTTCTAGACCCTCTTTTGCCCTCTTTTATTTTTTCAGTAGAAAATAAAGTTTTTATAAAATATATAAAACAGTTTTTTTTGTTAATTGACAACGTAAGAAAAAAATAATATTTAAAAGGATTTTAATTTTTTATCAATTTTTTTTTTTTATCGAATTGAAAAAAATTTCCATGAAATATTGTAGAACTAGCTGAACTGAATATACTGAGGGTTTGATATTCATGTTAGAATTTTTTATTCTGTTGAAAATAAAAAAAAAAAATAGAATAAATAAATGCAAAATCAATTGATGGAAAATAATTTAAAAAAAAAAATATACATAGTTGTACAGATAAAATATAAATCTATTCAATAGTCGACACGTAAAATTGTATTTATTTTTACGGAAATATTGTGAATTTTGGTGGTCGAAAGAATCAACGAGTGAACGATAATTTAATATTCGTAGCGTAAACAATCAAAAGAACGAACCAGTAATGAAACGAGAAACGTTCAGTTAGTTGGTGTACAAAAAAAAAATTTTTCTGCTTGAATTTTTTTATCAAAATAAAACTGAAAAGCCCAGAAACAAAATACATATGAATACCCTCGGAACGAATATAAAAGTAAATAAAGAATAGAATAGAAAAAAAAAAATTAAATCATTACAGACATAGGAACAACGATGGGCAAATTGTAGAAAGCAACTAAAAAAAATTTGAAATCAAACGAAATGAGTGTAGGTAAACGAACACAAGTTAGAAAAAAAAAAATCAGCAATATTTTTCTAATTGACTAATGTGTATTCAATCAGAGGTGACAAAAAGAAAAAAAAATGATTACATTGACATTAAAAATTCAGAATTTCGACTTTCATTAAACAGAGAAGTTAACAGAGAAAATCAGCTGTTTATTACAAATGAAATAATATTTGTTTTGGATACATCAAAGTAAATGGATATGCATTGATGTCAATCTAATAATTGAGCAAATGTATTTATCAAAAAAATAAAAAAAATTCATTATCCATCATATTAAAAAAATAGCTAATGAATAAAAAAAAAGAAAAAAGAATTTGACTGAATTTTCACAGACTGAGATGTAATAGATTTTTTTCGTGTTCGTTCCATTAGTAAGTTGAATATTTCATTGGTGACCACACCGAGCATCAGGTCACGATATACTTGGCAATATATAAAAAGACAGAGTACATTTTTATCCACCCAGCTTGAATTATCGGTGAAATGTCAATATCCATTACGGAGCATGTCATTTAGTCAACCTTTCGGTTCACTGTAAAGTCAACTTTGGCTTGCATTTAGCCTTCAGAAACTTATAATTTTACTCTGCGACACCTAATGATTTTATTTTTCATATTTAACCGAAATAAACATCTTCATTTGTACGCAAGAAATTGAGGAAGTCTTATATATTTTTAATCTAGACAAGTTAAAAAAACTCATTTAATTTTTTATCAAACTAAAAGTTCAAGATAAATTGGTTATTTAATATTTTAGCTTTATTTTTTTATATCTGATAATATTAATGCGTAATAAAATTCAAAATTTATAAAACGAAAAAAAAAAACAATACAACGTTGTATCAAGCTACACCGGGAGGTTGAAATGAGTAAAGAGGTAAAATTATTTACAGTGTGGTAAAAATTTAAGATAAGACCGAACAATTAATCACTCAAACTGCATCATTCTCATCCCCCAGCAAGACCAAACTGTCTTTCACAATCCTGACCACCAAGTTTAGCAAACTGCTGTGACATTTGACCCAACTTTCTCATCAATATTCTTCATAATCCCTTTTTTTTCTATATGCAACTTTTATTTTTTCATATTCAAGCTACAATGTCGGCTATTTTTTAAATATAAAAAAAATAAATTATTTATCAATTCAATGTGTCGTCAAAGTTTGCATAATTTATGATCAAATGTTGTCATCGAATCAAGCCATTCGTGCATCGGTTTGCAGAAAACACATGTGTCAAAATTCTTTTTCATTTTTTTTTAAATTTCCACATACACCATTAGCCCGATTTAATGTAAAAATAATATATTTTTTTTTCAATAGAATATCATTTATCACAATATATATATTCAAATATAAAACAAAAGACAATGAATATTTATTTAAACTCGTGTCATTTATATTTTATCATATGTTTACATACGAAATTCACTGTTTAATAATCCTCTGGGGCTAATTAGTTAATTATATAAAAAGCATTTCAAACAAAAGTTCAACAATAATTAATTACATTTGGATGTACTCATTTCCATGTATAATGATTAATTTATTTGATTCAAAAAAAAAAATTATGCCCACATTATGATGTATAAAATATAGAAAAAAATAATAATAAAAATTACTGTTTTATTTGAGAAATTTATATCTTTTTTAAATTATAACAAAAAGCAAAAAAAAGATACCAAAAAATATACTTATTTTTCGAGTTAAAGAAAAACGTAAAAAATATTTTTAAAAATAAAAGTAAAGAAATTTTATTTTTTTGATTTTAATTTCTGTAATCGTCACAGCGTATGTTATAAAGGAGAAAAAATTATTAGAGCACAGAATATTTCATGCCTGCCAAATTTTATGCCAATGCAAATGGAAAAAAGCTTTTTTTTTTTATTTTAATTTTGATATTTTTTTGCTGCTCATCTGTTGTCAAGCTAAGTATACATGGAAAAGAGTAAAAAAATAAGTAAATCTGTGTTTATCATTCATTCATGTATATTTGTGTGTATAAAGTACGTTTGAATTCCAACGTTTGTGAAGGAAAAAGTCAGATGAGAAAAGGAAATGGCATATATGTCTGGCAACGAGCCATCAAGCGACTCGTCTCAATGGGATCTCGTTACCTGACGCGTCAAGAGTTCGTGCCTTCTGCAACGTATGTATCATCCAGTAGTTGAGCACATAATCATAACCATTATATAAATAAATATATGTTTACTCCTTAACTTTTATATGCATCAATAAACATCAAGATGAATTCTCATAAAATTCTATTGATCTCGTTTTTTTTTCTTAAAAAAAAGCTCTTTGGTTTCTTTTATCCATTTAATTGTTTAAAAGAATAAATTTATTATTATTTTTATTATTTCTGACTTGTTATAATTATGACTGCATTGATTGACAAGTTTTATATAAATGTATGATATTTTTTTTTGAAATAATTAATTAAAAATTGAGTATTGGAATTTACATTGTCATTTGGCTTCGCTTTTTTTTTTCTCTTTCAGTCGATTATAATTGGTTAGAATTAGGTCGTATCTATTTAACAGTAACTTTATTTAATTTTTTTATATATTTTCAATGGATAGCCTCATTTTGATTCGATATTTAAAAGTTGATTAATTTTTTTTACTTTTATTGAACGAAAAAAAAAATGACTGCAAAAGATTCGTGACGTAATATGGCAAGTCAAATTTTCAATAAGCCCAAGAAGATTATTTTATATTTAAATAAAGATTAAAAAAAAATATATTTTTTATTATCTAATCTTTTCAGATAAATGTAATACAATTTTTTTTTCTTTTCATCAATAGTTATCGATGATGTTCCCAAAAAAAATGTACTATATTAAATTGATAACAAAAATTTGCTTCTATTTTGTAATCACATCTTTTTTTTTTTATTACTTTCGATTCATTGTATCTATTCAATGACCGTAAATCCTAAAACCATGAAAGCTGAACAAGACTAATCAATTTTTTAATCTTTAAATAAATAAAAGAAAAAAATAAAAAAGCTAGATTATTGGGTATCCATGGCATTGATAAAAAAATATATATGAAAGAAAAAAAATTCTCCGAAGAGCTGAATTTATTAATAGAATAAAAAAATGAATAAAATTAAATAAATTGAATTATTAAATAATTAGTTTGCCAGTGGAATTATTTTATTCCATATTTTTTTAATGATATTTTTTGTGGTGATATGGCGAATGGCAAGTAGTAAAATTTTTAGATATTTATTTTTTTTTTTAAATAGATCGCTATTCAACTCGTGTGTTCACTATCGATTTGAAAAATTAATGGTTACTGGTTCAATGTTATATTTAAAAAAAAAAAAAAAAACTATTCGACTACCAGAAAGGGCGAGAGTACGATTTCGTGTTTATTCGATAAAATTATATCTTTAAAAAGCTCCAGGGCACGCGTCAATCCTCCCCAATTTTTTTTTCGTTTTCAAATATATTTTTACCAGTTCATTGAAAATAAAGTAAAACTACTGATCGTTGCTCGATATTTTTTCCCCCAAGTATATTCATTTGTAAAATAAATAAATTGACAAAAAAAAGAGCAAATAAATAATAAAAAATAAAAGCTAAAAGTATATTTCGATGAGAGCTTTGTTTGTTTAGCAACAATTGAACAAGAGAAACTTTCAAGATATAAACGAGTTATGATAACATCTCTGTGCATCAAATAATTGGCAACCTAGAGAAAATATTGTTCTGTTCAAAATTCATTCGAAATTATATTGAAAAACTATTACAATATTGATATCAACAAACTGATGATTATATTATTTATTTTTTTAAGAATATTCCTCGGGAAAAGTTGCTCGACAATCAAACTTGAATCGATAAAATTTATCAATTATCATGATCAAAATAAAAAAAAGTAAATATATTTATTTGATGATAAAGTGTGAAAGTAAAAAAATTTGATCTAGTGTTTAATTTATTTTTAAAATATAAAAATATAAAAAAAATTTAAACATACCTTTTTAGCATCATTGTTGTTGTCAGCAGGATGATGAGGTTGAGGACTCATTGATGCACCATTATTGACTGCGCCACTTTGTGACAACAGTTCATCACTTCCCCTCTGCAACAAAAAATTTAAATAGAAAATTAGTTTTAAAATTAATATAATGTCGAGAATTTAATAACTACTTCACTGTAAAATAAAAAAAATCATAATAATGTTCAAAAGCCACTTAAACTCGAGTCTGCATAAAGCTCAAAATAAATAATAAATTGAAAAACCGAAAAAAATGGACAAATAAAGATAAAAAAAATGAAATAAATACTAAAATACAAGTAATGGCAAAACACTTTATAAATAAATAAAAATAATATATAAAAAACGCTATTCAAAGAGAGAAACTCAAAGGAAAATGATAATGCATATGAGAGCCATAGTTGTTTGCTTGAATTTGAGTGGTTTTCGTAAACTTTTAAATATATATGACAAGTTAATTCATGATGCAGGAAGACCGAGTGAGATGATGTATATACAGTTGAAAATTGTGATCTTGGATTCAGATGGATTTCAAAACATTATCCTCTTGTGAAGGCAAGGAAACGGAATAGCATACACATCAAAGACCAGTATTTGTTGAATTTACAAAGGTCGCACTGGTGACATACAACTATATTAGCAATAAGGATCAAGAAAAAGATGGAAAATTACAGTTTACTTGGTGGAAATAAAACTGTCGACCGATTGAAAATTGAAGTTGTCTTTGTTGTTAACAACAATTGTAAAAACTTCTTACAAGTTGACCATCAAACAATAAAAAAAACAGCATTTTCAAATATATTTGTACACAAAACTTTGTCAGTGTTTCATGACAGAATAAAAAAAATGTTTAAAAAACCAACTTTTCCATGTACAATATAAAAATAAAAAATTAAATATATAACAATGCTTGAAAGACGTGATTGAACATCAGACCAATATCACATAAAAATAAATAAAAATTGTGAAATAATACAACGAAAAAAAAAAAAGCCAAAGTGCATAAGCAAAGAAAAAATAAAAGCCAATAAATAAAATTGTAAGGAAAAAGTAAAAAAATATACTTTGGGGTAAAAGTCCATAATCCATATGTCTGGAAAAAATAAATAATACTAAAATTGTCGGTTGGCTCAGTGTGTTTGCCATAATGGTTAGCCAGATAATGGATTGACGTATCACTGCGTGATATGAGAAACTTTAAAACAATAATAATAATTATTATCAAACAATTTTATGACATGAAAATTGTGAAAATGAATTTAAACATACTAATTGAATGTTTGATTGTTCAAAATAACATTAATAGTCAAAACATGGCTACAAAAAAAATTGTAAATAAAAAGAATCGAAAATTTGATTTCGAAATTCGGACAGCCTCATTAAGGCCATCGGTATCATCTTACAAATCATCAATGCAATTCTCTTCGTATATCGAAAATAATATTTGAAAAATCAAAATAATAATGTTTGTAATGAGGATATCATGTTGATATAAACACATAATAATTTTGGTAAAATAAATAAGCAACAGTGAATGAACACATCTCATCAAAATAATTACAAGCAAATATGTAATGGTAAAAGCTCTTCGTTATATTCAACCTCACTATGTAAAACTGATCTCATAATTTGATGGGTTGGCTTGTGGGTGGTGGTTGGACCTTATACCTTTTGTTATATAAAAAAAAATATAAAATAAAGGCAATGGGATTATATGCACGCGACCCTTTCGTGTAGATATTATAACCAAGGGCATAACAGTGTTACACCCTTCTCGAGTTTCTTTACTCTACTATCTAAAATAATCAAAAAAAAATTATTTTTAATGTTGCGTGTCAACTTAATTTCATTATTTTTAATATCCATGAAAATTTACATGAAATAATAATATTATATTTTATATTTGACAGTTTTATTTTTGGTACATTTGAAAAAATTAAATTTTCTTTTTTATTTTTTTGTAACCAATGTTTTAAATGTAGGTTAGAAAAATATGGAAAAATAAAAACTGTTGGATAACAATTTTAAAAAGAAAAGGGACATAAAAATTTTGTGCTCAGTCTTTCAAGCTTTTGTGGCCCAATTATTTTTTTTAAGAGTAGGTACTTGGAGTGTACGTTAAACAAAAGAATATTGTGAGCTCACTGTAATATATATATTTGTAATTTTTATTTTACTTTTTCTGTTGAATAAAAATATTTTAAGCTGATAATATTTTTTTATATTTTGTAAATTTCTTTCCTTCTTCAATGGATTATTAAAATTTAAAATTTTTGATAGACTGCATTTGTGTTTATTTCATAAACAATTGTTGCAAAAATTTTCTTATTGTTTTATATGTATACGAATTTTCGTATAAAAATAAAGTAGAAAAGTTTAGTTGAAGATGCTAAGAGCTTTCAACAGGCATATCACTTTTACTCGGTTATCCTTCTGGCAATTTCGTTGACGTAAAGTCAACACTACTCAACTTCATGAATTTCAAATTTTTCTAAACATCAAGATAGTATGCGCAAAGATGTGGCGGCAATAGCAAAAAATGTAAAACGTTGAAATAAACTATTATTCGTATATGACTTTTCATTTTCAATTTTTTTTTTCATCTCAACAGCCACATGAAGACAACTAAAGTTACGAGAAAGTACTTCGCATAGTCTTTTTCGTTTCACCTCAAAGGTGACTTGAAAAGTACACAGTATTTTTTTGTATATTTTTTTTTTTTTAAAAACATCAACTTTGCATTGGAGATAAAGGGAATTATAATGCCAACGGCATATATACTTCTCTATGATCATGGAAATTGTTTGCGTAGTTGAGGATGAAAGAACATCAAACCATAAAGCTTCATAACATCAATGAAATTATTCAATTATCGTGAGCATTACAATACACAAACTCTATTTTATATACAAGAAGAGATTTTACAGCCGCTGGGTATTGTTGCAACAAAATATAATTTAATATTTAAACATTCTTATATATTATTGAGTCTACCACACAATTGACTTGACTGATAAGCTTCAAAAAATTGGAATTACATTATCAAATTGTTGACTTTACAGTCAACTCATACTCTTTACCTCCGAAAGCATAAATTTTTTATAAAAATAGAACAAAAAAGATTGTGTTTTTAAAAGTGATATTGGGGAAAAGAGTAAAAGTTAAAAATAAAAAATGATGATGAATATATAAATGTAGTTTTTATAAAGGAATATGATAAAGGCACTTTAGCTGCCGTATATAAAAGTTTGCGTCAACTGACCTCGTCCCAGTTGAAGTGTTTCGGCACTTGACGCTTAAAATTGAATTGTTATTCGATTTTCAGAGGCAATTTTCCAAGTGTCTTTAGAACTTGTATTTTTTATATTTATTTTCTTTACCACTTTGTGCCATCAACTATGCTTCACTGTCACATGTACGGGCTTTAAAATTGGATATGAAAAAACATAACTGGTTGCTACATGGATGAAAAACGAAATAGAATAAAATAAATATAAAACAAAATAATCAAAAAAAATTACTATGACAACAGTGAGTTTAAAACTTTCATCAAATTTTCAAATATACTGTTTGCATTATTAATCATAATTTTTTTTTTCGTTTTAAAAATTTTACGTTATTACTAGCTTATTATTTGTTTTTTTATTTAATTAAAAAACTCTGAGTAATTGCTTGGGGATATATTTAAAAATATATGGCTTGTTTTTTTTCCCGGGTTGTTGAATGAAATGAAATCTGTTTGGATTGGAGCTTTATTGATTTTTTGAGTAGAAAATGTAACAAAAGGAAGCTCGTTTGGATATCGTTCATATAATGTACACAGAGAGTGAGAGAGAGTTGGTTGACTAGCAAGGTAAATGTCATCATGTGCAACCACGATAATGTTCAACCCTCGGCCAACTGTTTGTACTAAATACACATTTAAACTGACAGCTAGTTGTCACAGCTCACTTTGCGTATGATTATGGGTTATTGATGAGTCAACAGTCATAAAAAAAAAAAACAATTCACGTTTATAGTATCAGATTGATAATAATTATTTCATTTTTTTTTTCATGACTTTTTTTGTGCTATGATATTAAAATATTATAATCTTCATAAACCGAGTGTTAAATTTTATTTTTATAAAATATCATTTATTGTTTTTTATTTGGAATTATTGATAATATCTTTTTACTTTTTTTTTTTTTAATAATATTAGTAACTGTGTACACATTTATATTTTTTTTAATTAACAAAAATATATAAAAAAAGTACTTCAATTATCTTATCATGGAATTGCCAGGGTAATATTTCACATGGCTATTTTTTCAAGTTAAACATGATTTTTCTATATGATATTAAATTCGACCTAGATAATACAAACAAGGGTGTTCAAAATGACAGGTGTTTAGACATTCCCAAGAACCCTATGGTGGGCAAAGAAAAAAAAATACAACAAAAACAAGTAAATTGAAAAAAAATATTAACCACGCCATCATAGGATTTGCGTTTCTAGTAGTGTATTTTACTTGTTATCTTTTTTTTTTCGAGTTGGCAGTGTCAGATAATAAATAAAGATTGCGTGTAAGTCTGTAAATCCACTCTATTACATGAAGAACAAATCGAAGCACAAAATCCCCTACACATTGAGTGGGTTGTTTCTTCTTTTTAATGCGAAAAACACGCGATTGACGCGTGTATATTGTTTGAACAATGGGGAAAGAATATAACCGAGATTTAGAAGAAAAAAAAAGAAAGAGATATAATGTTTATTGATTTCGAAATGAATGAAAAATTTATACATTAAATATGGAGACATTGGGCATATGCGTGTATTTGTGTGTAAAAGACGTCTAAACGACGATTTATGATCACGAAAAAGGTGCATTATCGAGGGCAAAATGCAGAGGGGTTTGAGAGAATTTGAGAGTGAATAGAGAGAGGTTGTAGCATGTGTCGGTTTGCCCAGAAAAAAAGAAAGAAAATGAAGAAAATAAAAAAAAAATGTGAGTATGGGCTTCCAGAATGTACGAGTGCCACGAGGGAAGTAAATCAAATTTAAAAATCCCAACGGCGCCCGCCAATGGCCATTCTGTATATGGCAAGCCAATTTATACATATACTGTGTGACTTGTGGCAACAATCCATTCGGTTATTTATTTATTTTTTTTTCTCTCGATAAATTTTGATAGATTGCATTATACTGGGATGTTTATTTTTGGCTTTATTTCAATTTTGTGTTAAAAAGTCTTTAACACACATTTTGACAATGACAATGTTATTATTGTTATTTAAAAAAAAAAAAATCAAATAATAATAAAATCTCGAGTGAAAATAGAATGACGATGATAATAAGAAAATAAATTATTTTTTTTTTCATTGCCATTGTTTGGATAAAAAGTTGATTTGATAATAAAGAAAAAAGCTTTATATTTATGAAAAAAAAAAAAGATTCATCTTCATCAATCTATTTATCCATCAGTTTGTTTTATCACACAGCTATATTTGTTCTTTTTTTATTTCAAAATACATGTAAAATAAAATATTAAATTTATGACGTGTATGTAAAGTTTTAATTTAGAAAATTTTACACAAAATTTTTTAGTGGAAAAAGGGATCAGTCATTCGGGGTTCTATCAAATTGACTGAATGAATATTTGGTTGAGGAAAAAGGAAATGCATATAGATATATGCTATGATAATACGCTTTATATGGGGAATAAATTCATGAGTGGAGATATAGTACATAGAGGGTTGAAGAGACATTCAGGATGGTGTGAAATTTCATGACACCCGATATTCGCGACCTCGTCGTGTCCTCGCTTGTGCGTCGTTGTCGGCACATTCAATATTTACTGAGTTCAGGTCATTGAATATTCTCTCATAGTACATTTCAAGTACACTGGTAATATTCTCGTTGAATTCATTCGTGTGAGTATAACAACAAAGTGCAACGAACAAATAATATATATTAAAAATGGAATAATAAAAATCAAAAAGTCATTTGAAAATATTTTGTAATCCAAATCATAATAGGGCAAATTTTTAATATTAATATTTTATCTATTGTGTTTGAGTTTTTTTTTTAAATTCTAGCAAGATCATTAATTTTTTTTTCAATTGAAATGCATTTTTTAAAAAATATTTTTCAAACTATTTGAAGTATTTTTATCTTCTTATTTGAATTATTTGAATAATTTAAAAATACTGCAGAATTATTAAAAGTACTTTACATTAAGAAATACATTTTAGGATTATTTTAATTAATTACAAAAGTAAACTTGAAAATTTCGACAAATTAATATTTCTGCTTACAAAATAGTCCCTTCAGACTACTCAGAAGGTTAATGGGTTTTTTCTTCTTCATGAACTCTGGCGTTAATCTAAAAAATAACACTTGCTTGGGTTTCAAAAGAAAATTTTCACCTTAAAGCACACCCTTCTCATGTTACATAATAACAAATTATAATTATCAATATTACAAAATGTACCATTACATCCCTAAAAACTTTATGAATAAAAATGCAAAAAAAAAAACAAAATAATAATAATAATAACAAATGAAATAGATATCAAAATAATTGACGGTTGTTATCATGAAGAAGAAAAAAAAAAATTGGTATCGTTAATTTCTATCCAACAGTTTCTAGATTGCGTTTCACCCTACAAATTATTTTTCACTGAAATACTTTGGAGCAACCAGTTGGCAATTAGCCACTGCAATTTTGTAACACAATCCACCTTAGTTTAATATTTAACAATATATGTCAAACCAGCATGTAGTAAATATTGAATTTTGTTAAGTTAATTTAGTCATCAATGCATGAACTTTGATGCTATTGTTTTTATTTATTTCTCATATGGTAATTCAGATTTTTTTTTTTTTCCTTTGTGCGGGTTTTCTTTGGGACTTTCCCCTTCTTTTCTCTCAAAGAAAAAAAAAAAAAAAAGAACAAAGAAAAACATTATGTAAAACGAATCATAGATCATAGAGTAACGACTCACCGCACGCGCAGGAAGCACACAAGGTAAAGATTATATATTTATATTTTTATATTTCATATTCATACATAATTTTCCATTCAATAATGATCATTTTATGATGTAAGAACGTAATTGTAATTTACTTTTTTCACATCAGCTGTTGAATAATCATGAAAAACAAAGACAATCAGCTTCCCAGTGGTAGCAGCAGCAATATCAATGCCAATGTTGGACAATACGGCCGGTCAACACCAACACCAACACCAACACCACAAACAGTATCTTTTCAATTGGTAGCAGCACCAACAAAAAAAAAACGGGCACCTGTAAAATGTAGTGCATGCGGTACGAGTGGGCATAACAAAAGAAGTAAAAAATGTCCTAAATTTTTTAAGAATCAACAAGAAAATTTACGACAGACAACTTTGTCAAAATTTTTTGATTGTGATAATGAATCATCAACCGCATCAACAACCAATGCAAGTGATGTAACAACGCCGAGTACAGTTGGTGGTTCAATGTATAATAATATACAAAATATTAATATAAATGAACAAACAGAAAAGTCTCATCAACAAAGGTAAAATAATAATAATAATAATAACAATATAAAACAAATAAATCCAACTTATTTCATCGTAGTATAAATAATACACAAAAAAGTCATGAAAAAAAAAAAACAAAAAAAAACCTCATAAATCAAGAAAAAATTAATTGATTATTGAATTATATGTTTCATTATTTATTTAAAGAATAAAATTGACTATTTAAAAAAAAAATTAATACAATAGTGTTTCAAGCGGGAATTTAAAAAAATAATTTATTTGCCAAGAGATAATATATATTTTTATTATTTTTAATTCACTTAAATTCATGAATAAAATTGAATTATTAAATGTGCAAAAAAAAGATATTAAATATTAAATGATTGTATTTTTTTTATGATTAAATTTATTGCAATAATAATGATTAGTGATTAGCAAGTATCAGTACACTGCATGCATATTGTTCATGTGCAAATGACAGTGTATTCCACTTGACGCCAACGATGCATTGCCAGTGGTTACGCCTGACTATATCTCGACTATTACTACTTGATTCTACTCGTTTCGTGCATTCGTTCAGTTAGAAATATTTATTATTAAAAAAAAAATTAATTTTTATTAAATAATATATTCATACACTATTTATATTGTATAAAAAAATTATTAATTATTTTTTTTTTCATTGGTTTATGTAGGGGAAACAAAAGTATTTAAAATTTTGAATGAAAATTAATTTAAGTATCGAATTTATATGTTTACAGAACAATTGTTAGTTTTTATCGAGTCTTATATTCATTTATTGTTAAAAAAAAAAATTAATTTCCAAAAAATCAACAATATTAATAATAATAATAATAATTAAATATTTTGTTAGTCTTCAACGAGTTGAAGAGTGGAGAATTTCTGAGGAAATGGAAATAGATGCTGTGGCTGAAGAAAACGTCGA